>PVKU01000897.1:350958-375518 GCA_004027475.1 Anoura caudifer | reverse complement strand
GGAGGGTCCACCATCACTGAAACATGTGTGGACATCATGGGATCTTCACTAGCCACCTTTGTCTGCTGGTCCAAGAGAGCCCCTCTGCGTGGGGCTCATTCACGCTCAAACAAAGGTTTCATGAACACAGCTGCTGCCACGTTGTCTACCTGCTGCTATAATTTCCTCTACCATCTTTTAAGCATAGGTAAAGATGATACATCTTTATCCATCCAATAGTATCAAGAAAAAAATCATAAAACTGTTTTAAATACTACTTTTTAACTTCCAAAGGCCATGAAGTTGTTCTGGGTAAGGTGTCCTTTGGTTTGCTGCTACTCTTTCTTTCCATTTCATAGTTTTCTTCTATGGAGTTACCTCTCTCCTGACATGGCTTCTGTATCATACTGCTGCTATTTGTTTCTAGAATTTATTCAATAGGTATGTTCATTTTTCATTTTTATTTATCACTTAATAATTTATAGGTAGTATATCAATTTTATTGAAAGAAAAATCATATCATATTATAAATGTGAAATTTTCTACCTTAATTCCCCTCTACTCCCCAACCAATTACCAAGAAATCTGTTGGGCCTATCACTCAAATTATATAACCAGGTCACTTGACTTTGTATTTGCCAGTACCTTCTCTTTCAAAGAAAAAAAAAATCAATAAATGGGGTGCCTTTAATAGAGAGCAAATTAATAGAGATCAGTCCAGAACAGAATTACTATTTTCAGCAGTTATTGCCTAGAAATGATTGTTAGGTCATCATCTTGGTTTGTGGCTATAATAGTGTCACCAGGAGAGAGAGAGGAAGAGCATGGACTGAAAGGCCTTTGTGAACTGATGCTTCCTATTCAACTCTCAGCAGGGGTTGAGTCCTAAGGAAAGGACACAGGTGAGTAACAATCAGAGAGGCAACATCATCACCAGCCTTTTGCCTCAATCTAAATAAAAGCATTTGGTCTTCACTTCAGTCTTGGGAAAAGGACTTCAACAACAACAACAACAACAAACCCATGCATTCACTGTTCTGTCCCACCATCAACGGATATGCCAATTTCTGTAAACCCAGCTGATCCCTAGGCAGCTGACCCTGACATTCTCTCAGAAGCTGGACCCACCAGGCTATGCTTCTTCTCTGTCAGGGATGGTTACAAACCCTGCCTTCTGGGTGGTTAAAACAAAGGGTCAGCCCCCGCTATGGCCGCTGTGCTCCTCAACATCCCTGAGATGGTGTAATTAAAGTGACACAAAATTCCTCAACTCCCAGGCCCTTCTGGAGGGGATTGGTCAAAAAGTTCTGACAAAACCAGAGCTTGTGGAGAGGGCAGAGATGGCTGACCAATAATTATTGGTTTCAGCTCGTCCCTGTAGGCACCCCATAGCTTTGCCTAAATTGCATCTCTCACCTTCTATTCTCATCTCCCCCTTCTCATCCCCATCTTCAGTGTAGGCCGTCCTATCTTTTGTTCTGGCAGAGATAAGATGTATAAATGATGAGTGGTTGACAAAGTGTACTCCAGTGCCGCAGGCAGCTCATCAATCATTTTCCACATGTCGACAGATAATTGATGCAAACCCTGCAGGCTAGCTCCATCAGGTGAGAGGAGGGAAGAATTAAATCTTCTGTCAGGAGCCAAGCAGCTGATCTGTATTTAACATTCTTTTTAATTTAGCACTTGTTTGTTTTACGCTGAGTTTCTGGCTCCTCCTTGCTCTCCACACGTGGAGAAGTGGCCTGGGGTTTGCTGACCCTACCACTACAATGGTTTTCTGGAAAAGGCTCTGGAAAAGGAAAGGAGACAAGACCACCCAGGACTTCGAGGGAGGCACAGGGAAACTTCCTTTCTGCCTAAGTAAAGCTTAACATCAAAGGCTTGGCTGTTGGGTGATCATCTGTCAACAGGATCTGGTTGGCAGGGTGCTACCTGCACATAAGGAAGAAACCACTTACTGCTTTTTTTACTGAAAAAAAAAAAAACAGGAAAAATGATCTAACCCCATATTTTGTTTATGAAATGAGACTGAGCAACACTTCTAGCATAGAGTTGAAGAGGGTTTTTGTTTTATTTTGTTTTTGTTTGTTTGTTTTACTTCTCTTGCTTCAGTGAAACACAAGTCAGCCTTAGAAGGTTCATGCCGGCCGGTAAAATCTGAGAATCTTAATGAGTGGTCAAGACTTTGTAAGTTTCACTCTTCTACTTGACCCCAACTCATTGTTTTACCACCAACTCCAATGCTGACACTCATGTTTACCTACATACATACACTCACAAAACTTACACGCTGCAGAAATCTTTGCTTTTGGTCACTCAGGAATGCTGGCGAATGGAAAATTACCACATGTGCCACAATCATCAATTTTCAAAAGAATGATAATATAATCTATAAGACCCTTAACTCCAAAGTGACCCTGAACCTCATCTTCAGTGCCTTATGGTCATTTGTAGGAATATGATGTTATAAAAAAAAGTTCTGCTTGATAGAACACCAGATAAACCAGCTTTGTATTAGATTTCATTTTCTACAAAAACATGAGCTGACATCTAAGACGATTCAGTCCTAATGGCCAGGCATCAATCCCCAAATTTGTCACTGCACCTTCTCAACTGAAATCAGGCATCTCTCAAAGCAATGGTCTGCTCTGCCTTCCCTTCCTGCTTTTTGGGCTTAGACACCACTCTCTCTATTTGGGTGAGGTCCAGACATGTGGACAACAAGGCACATTATACTCCAGAATCATAGACTAACCCCCAAACATCTTCTCATTTCAATCCTTTTCTAATGTTTGTAAATTGACCCTTGGGGCCCTTCCAAACACCCTGTGAGTGGAGGGCTTGTGAAGTGAGAGGTGCTGTGGTGATCGTGCTCAATGCTGCACTGGATCAGAGATACAACCAGGTTCTGCATGTTATAAAACCGAGAGCCCTAACGGTCATCAGCTATATATTCCAGCTACTTAATGTTTCAGTGAATGTTTACTGTGTACACATCATGTGCTAGGCACAGTGGCCGAGACTACAAGTACAGCTGCTTATCCTGTGGGTCCTTGGTAGCTGACAAGTTCACAAAAATACTATGATATAAAGTGTCAAGTGCCCTGTCAGCAGACAATTCAAAGAGAATGTGCATGGATAATAAACACATTGTGGACATGTTCAGTCTTAGGAATTAAAGAAGTGCGATGAATTAAAATAAAAGGATTTTTTTCTTAAAAAAAAAAAAACAACAAAAAAACTATCCACACAGTGAAGGTGGTGGTGGGGGAGGGTAACACCCAGGGCTATGCAGAGTATGGGGGAAATGGGCAGTGATACACAACCAATAGAAAATGGATTGATTTTGCCTAAAAAGCAATTTAGTAATATGCATCAAAGACTTTAAGTATTTCTAAAAAATTTTCCTAAAGTGACAATTACAGATATGCACAGTCTTTAAACATAAAAAATCCATTGAAAAAAACATACACCCAACACTGCAAATGATATACAATGTGCACAGGATGGGAGAAAAGGGCTCTGACACTTCAGAGCTGACTGATTACATTTGCCTGAGAGGAATTAGGGAAAGCCTCCGCAGGGAGAGTGGCTTTACACTGAGTCACGAGAAATGAACAGGATTGTTGCATGCTGGTCAGGAGGATACTCTAGGAGAGTGGGTGGGTGGGAATGAAAAGGGCACAAAGAGAGGGAAGCAGAGAACATTTGTGTCAAGGAGGAGTAGTCCAATTTAGCTGAAGCACAGCGATTGTGAAGGGGCAGTGGAAAACGGGTCTCCCTTTTTGCTGGACCATGAACAGGCCTTTTTAGTAGGCAAAGGGGTGTCCCCAGCTGCTTTTCTGTGAAAAATAAAAAGACATGATCAAAAGCCAAGGCATGGGAAGTTTACTCCACTTGTATTGTATAAGACAGGTGAGGCTGGGTAGAGATGAGAGGCAGAGAGACAGGCCAGGTTACCACAATAGTCATGCAAACTGTCTACTGAGAAACAATACAGCCCCTACTAACACACAAGGGAAAACCTAGTGTGGCTTAGTCTCACTGAATAGCAGCTTCTTACCAGAGAAGTTTTTTTTTAAATTCTGGTTATTAAAACACAGGCTAACAAATGATCAGTCTCTATTTACAAGTTATCAGAACCTGTTATCAATCCCCAATTAAAATCTCAATATACAAAGAATTCTAAGGCATTTTAAATATACAGAATTACCCAGTAACAGAGGTGAAGTTCTATCTACATGAACGGCCTGCCTAACTGGGGTTGGTTACTAATAACTCCATGGGCTAGAAACATGTCATAATTTAGAAATATTTATGGCTAAATGTGGGAAAAAAAGTAGTCTGGATGAGTCTAAGTGGACATTGGTGTGAAGCTGATTACCCCCTCCTGAGCCCTGCAGGGGTGTTTGTTTGTTTGTTTTTGTATATGTTGATTTATTGTAGTTCTGAAAAATGTCCTGGAAAAAAAGTTTGAGCTGCAAAAGTTTGAGCTACTATTCAGATATGCTAATAATAGCTAATGTTTATCAGGTGCTTGCTATAAGCCAAGCACTATTCTAAGTACAGATATTAACTCATTTATTCCTCAAAATCACCTTATAAGGTAAGTGTTATTATCCCATTTTACATATGATGAAACTGAAATCAGAGAGGTTAAGTAATTTACCCGGGGCAATAAAACTTCTAAGAGTAAGAGCCAGGAATTGAACCCAGGTAGTCTGGTTAAGAGCCCTTGCTATTAACTACTATTTAGGCTACTTTCCACTAAAAGATTTTTCAGCTAATTTTCAGACAAGGCAGTAGATAGGTCTGTGTGTGTGTGTGTGTGTGTGTGTGTGCGCGCGCGCGCGCGCATATACAGGTGTGAGCTCTGGAGGAGGGGGAGGAACAGACACCACATGGAGCAGAACTGTGGGGCACTGCACTGGGTAGATGCCCAACCTCAGAGAGGGAAGATCAACAGACCAGCCTGATTTAACAATAAGACCTGAGAGTAGGAGAGAACAGTAGTTCTGGATAGTTCTGAGAACCCATTCTTACCCACCCAGCATGGTAGTGTACACACCTGCTTGGGACAGAGACACGTAGCTAGGAGCCATATACCCAAGCAGCCCTGCTGCAAGATCCCTTTAACATGAGAGTCTACCGTAAAAGACAAATGTTAAGTCTCCAAATCATTAGTACTTTTCCCATTGGAAGTAGTGACTTGGGCAATAGCCTGGGTAAGAGTAAAGTCCGGTGATGCTCTTAAAAAGACAAGAGTCCCAGCCGGCTGAGGGTAAGCCTTCTGTCATGGAGGAACATTAGTGCCAAAGCTGGGAACTTGAGCAAAGTAAAGGGAGGTCCCCCAGGAGGTGAGTGACAGTGATGGAAAGCACGTCAGCGCAGACCAGAGTTCATCTGCGAACTGGGTGGCACCAATTAATGATGTTGGTTAAAAAGCAGACAGAAAGTAGATTGGTGATTGCCTGGGCTGGGAGTGGACTGGGGTGTGGGGAGGGGTACAGCATCAGAGCTGGAGGAAATGAGGTTTATTTTAGAGGTGATAAAAATGTGGTAAAATTGACTATGGTGATGATTGCACCTATCTGTAAATACACCAAAAACCATTCAACTCTTAAACAAAAAAAGAAGCAGACTGCATTGATTCCTGAGAAAAGAGTGGCCCTTCCTGGAGCATACCTGGAAGCGTTAAAAAGGGAGAGAACCACAAAGGGTGATGAGATGCTGGGAACCACCCATATCTCAAAAATTGTATTTAAATTATATGTGATTATCAGGTTCATTTTACTCTGGATATAGGAGTCTCCTATTGGACTTTACTGAGTATCCCTCACAGATATTAGAATACAGTAGATGCTACCTGGATCACAGAGAGGAGGTCTTCTAGCCAATTAATTTGTTGTATGGAATACATCCTGCCCAACCGTCACACTCCTTTAGTGGGCACCTCCCTGATAGGCTCCTGGCAAGACAAAGGGAATCATGTCCACAACACGAAGCCCCTAGCCTTGTACTCCTGGGCAAGCAATGAGCAGAGACTGCTCCATGGCTACTCTAGGGCCTCTGGGCATCTTCATAGATGGAAGAACTTCAGTGATGGATTTCACTGCATGTTTTCCACATCAGGGAGTATAACCATCAATCATCTCCATGAGTAAAGGGGGAATGACTTGACTTTGAGCTCTTTTGGCACCTGGCCTCTCATGGAGCTACCACTTCCCACACATTCTCTGAGTCAAAAGCAAGGTTTGCTTTTAATTTCTGCAACAGGGATTTCTCTTGTTGACAAGAGAGCTGCCTGGAATGACATCAGGGGCCAGATTCCTGAGCCAGCTCACAGCCACCTCCAACTTTCTTGACCTGGGAAGTGCTGAGAGAACTTCAGCCTCCTGCTCTTCATTGTCCCGTCCGCACCAATAGCTGGGGGTGTTCCATCCGTGCTGACCCGCGGGCCGTGTGTGCCAGCAGTGTGCACGTATGGCAGGAACACAGTGGCAGATTTTGGGGCTGTCCCAGGACTCTGGAAACCTTCATTTTTCTCCATACATGACATCCATGAAAATGTCTGCTTTTTCTGTTACCATCTAGACCCAGAGCTCCATGGCAAAAGAAAAAAAAAGGGCTGACAAGTTGCTGGAGAATTACTTCATTTTCTTTGCCAATTCTCTCCTTTCTCCTCCCAACACAACTACCAGACTTTAATCTTATGGCAACTATCAGAGCAGGAGCATTTTATACACCGTGATCCGAGCCAGTAGTTGGCTAGCTAGTTTTTAAAAAATGGTTAAAATACTACACCTGCACTTAAACAATTTGTTTTATTTTAAATCATGTCTAACAAACTAATTTGCTTATCTTCTGATAAGGGCTTAGGCCTTTTCTTTTGCATATGGTCTATTGACTGCAGCTTAGCATAGACTATGTGTACAAACCATTCTCATTATATAGCTTCTAAAATTTCCTGTTTTGTTTTCTTTAAAGGGGAACTAGAACTTAAAAACTCCTGCAGGGCAATCTGAAGTACAGACTCCTTCTAGAATTTTATGATTTCTCTCTCCCAAGCTTTTACAGCTGTCTTGCCCACATTTACCTGATTGCATTCTTTAAAAACTAAACCTTTTTTACTCTTTCTAAAACATTCACCTTATTTTCCATGAAAAAAAAAAAAAAAATCCCCTGCACTCTCACATTTCATTGGTTTTATGACATTTAATTAAATTGCATTATTACAATATAAACACAATGAACATAAGTAGGTTTGGGGCAGACTCAACTGACTCATGGGGAAAATACAGTTCACCTGGTGCAACCAGAGGTGCCTGATTGAGTGAGGAGAGAGCCACCAGCGATGCATACGTAATGTGACTGTGTATCAATGTGTTGCACTGAAGAAGGGCAAGTGTTGGTGAGTACACCAGGTTGGTAAAATGCAAGTTGTGTAAATAGAGTACTTCTACAATGTGTGTGTATGTATGTATATACTACACACATATAAATATTTTTGAAGTGGTATTTACTTTCAGAGAACAAGACAACAAATGTACTTAGTAAGATTGTTCAGCAACACCAATATGGAAAAAAGACCTATTCCTATTAGCAAAGTCACAGTGGTCAGGCAGGCAAACAGAATCCTGATGTCCTCAACAAATGTCAGTGCTGCTAATGGCTGCACAGAGTTGTCCACTTGGCATTCCCCATATAAAGAAACAACTCTGTATCCATGTGGTTGGCTTGATGAGCACGTAGCCTAAAAAGTCAAATTTGCTCCCCAGGCCCAATTTCAGGGGAGAGCATTTAGCCAGGTATATGTTCTGAGCAGTATCACAATCTGCTTAGGATGGCTTTGGTTGGCAACGTTATCAGGAAGAATGCTGAGAGCCTTTTGCCCGAGATCATTCTTTTCTTATTCCATGCAGAGAGCCTGTCATCAGCATAGCTCCCTTGTGGTTTTTTTTACATGCAATTCCACATGCCTGCCCATAGCTAAAAGGCTTCGATGAAAACCTGAACTAAAAGTAACCTCTCCAACAGACTGGTCAGCAATATACGAGGCCCCCTGCATGAGAGCAGCAAAAAGAGCAAAATGCATTACAGGATGAAAAGAGGATAGTATGAGGGCTGAAGGAGGAGCAAAGAAGACAAGAACCAGGATGCAGAGAGTTGGGAGTAAGGAAATGTGCAGGGGCAGAATGACTGGCGGGCAGGGGGAGTGATGGAGGGCACACCACAAGCAGACTCCCTACTTTCCCACATTTCTTTGCAATATTCCTCTTGCTACCTAAAAGAAGCCTATTAGCAGTTCAATAATTCTCACAGCCACAGAACACTGAACAAAGAAATGTTTTCATGAATGGAAAAATTACAGGTTAATGTGTACAGAATGCCTGTGGATTATCCACAATCGTAAGCAAAAACAAAAAGCTAAAATTATTGTATGAGAATGGCAGTCTAAAATACGAGAGGAAGAGAGAAGGTAGACACTGCTGGATCACTAGTGAATAGAAAAGGTAATTACATCATGAACATCCTCAGCATTCCTGAGTTCAAACAAGCCACAGACATGGCTTCTCTCATGCAGCTCCATCTCAAGGGCTATTCATGAATTTGTTGGACTAGATATTCTTTTCCTCTGTCAACAAGCATGAGTGGGGTTAGAATGTCAAAGCACAGGGGGAGTTCTGGACTCTCTCCTATTGGACATCATGAATTCCATAGCTGTCCACATACAGGAAAGCGAGATAGCTTCTCAAAGTAGTGCCTTTATTACTCTCCCCTCATTCCTTAAGCTCTTGAGGAAGAAATTAGGATGCACAGCCAGGACTTTGTGTTCACTCAGCAACAGCAAGAAAAGGAATTACTTACAAAAGTAGGACACACAAAATAGGTGGAATTCATGTTCTGTGAATACATAGAGATAGCCTCTTCACAGAAACCAAGAGTCTTCAAAGATACACAGTCTATGAGGCTGCACCAGCCTGGGATGGTTGGCCTGAAGCTCTGGCTGGCTCTTCATATGGATGTGGTCATGGTTGGGGGGTGATCACCACAAACCTATACTATCACTTCCGGTTCTCAGACCCTCTTCCCAAGGTGAGTGCCTCCTCCCAAGGTGGGCATCTTTCCACCTCTACCCCATCTTCACTTTCCTTTGGTTTTCTGCCAGAGGGTAGGCAGTTTTATTCTGGGTACCCACCATTCAGTCATCATTGCATGCTTCATATTTTTGTTAAATAATTATTTATGATTTTGGGTGTGCTGTAATAAGAAAAAACAGATATTCAAAATCTAATTGCTGCGTATCACTTTCAAATATACATTTTTAAACATAAAAAGTGGTTCTCATAAATAATATTTCATCATTGTTTAGCTGAATGGAGATAACTTTATTAAAACATAGGAGAGTGTTATGCTAAGTGAAATAAGCCAGGTGGTGAGGAACAAATACCATATGATCTCACCTTTAACTGGAACATAATCAACAAAAGAAAAAAGCAAACAAAATATAACCAGAGACATTGAAATTAACAACAATCTAACAATAGCCAGAGGGGAGGGGGGAGAGGACAGTGCGGGGGGGAGGGTTTTCAGGAACTACTATAAAGGACACATGGACAAAACCAAGGGGGAGGGTGGAAGCAAGGGAGGGAGGTGGGTTTGACTGGGGTGGGGGGGGAGTGGTGGGGAGAAAATGCAGACAACTGTAACTGAACAACAATAAAGTAATTTAAAAAATAATAAAAGTAATAAAAATAAATAAATAAAACATATGTGGATAGTAAAAAAGAGAAGCCTCTAAAAAATGAAAATTCTCCAAACCCTCTCCAAACAACCCATAGCCAAACACAGGAAGATATTCACCTAAGTTTCGCCCTGCCTACACCAATCAGCCTACAAAAACATGTTAACAGGAAAACGTTAAGTGGAAGCTGTTTGCTGCCATTTCTATTGCAGTGAGCCAAATTAAATGAAATCAGTTAAGTACTTACAGCAGAGGGAAATAACAGAAACGAATGCTGTCTTATTTGTCTTCTTCAAAGGCAAAAGGAAAAAAATGATAATTTGAATCAGAAAAATAGTCTAGAATTAGTCCCCTTTTAGTTCCAGCTTCTTAAAATTCCTGCCTTAAAGTTGTATTTCCTGGAATATCTTCTTAGCTATGCATAAATATCACAATTAATAATAATTATGCCACTAATGATTCTGTGTGTTTTGTTTTTGTTTTTAATGAAAACATGGTTGTAGATCTCTGCTTTTATGGTGAAAATGATGGGTCTAGGCAGCTCCCAGTTGCTGGTCACGACCTCCCTGCAGAATGGTTACCCAGTGACGTCTGGTAAGATCATTTAAGAAGCGGGCCTTTGGAGCATGGAAAGTCACTTCCCAGATGGTTAAACAGAAGCCCTCAAAGTGAGTGCTTCTCAGAAATATGGGGAGCCATAAATTCCTGAAAAGAGTTAAAACCACCTGATCTTGTTGGTGCTGAGGACACTCACCCAACCTCCATTTATTCTGCGGCCAAAGAGGCTGGATTCAGGAATCCCATGGGGGCCTAAGTCCCAAGGGTTTGGCCCGGTATAATTACATCTGAGTTTTGCCAACAAGACCAGGATTCATTTTATCAAGGGCAAATAGCTTGCCAGAGGCATTTTGATAAGAACTTACCAAAATATAGCATTAGCTGTCTTCCCAACACATTACCCCACTATTTGTTCAATAGTGGTGACATTTAAATGGCAGTAAGTGTAGGGCAGAGAGAGGCAGCCTGAGAAAAGGTGTGAGTTTCATGTGTGCTGGCAGCATCAATTTCAGCCATGATACACTCAGCAAAGACTGTTAGCAAAACATTGACACAGGGGATGTTGAAGTGAAGGAGGGGGCTCATCATCTTGTTACCTCAGCAAATGATTCTGGGTCATCTGGGGGAACAGATGCCAAGGGAAGAGAATAAAATCCTTTCCTTGGGGCTACCATACTGTGAACACTCCAGATGTTGGAATTTAAGGGACAGGAGGAATATTCGGTACTTGATATTGAGGATAAAAGAAAATAATACACAAATAAGGACATGATTGGGTCCAGAGACTAAGGTAGAGGTGGCGCAGGAAGAGAAGAAAGCAAGGAGGAAATGAAAGAGGAAAGCAAGAATTAAAGGAAGGCTAAAAAGATGGGAAGAAAACATGCAATGGTGGAAGAAACAGCTAATGGACTCACATCTTTGGTAGTTTAAAAAATAATAATAATGACAATGTTGAAAACATTCATCTCTCACTTACCCCATCTACCCAGTTATTAATTAATTCTGCAAATATTTGCTGGATTCCCTAATATGACACAGACACTGAGGTACAGAAGAGGATGGCAAAGTATGCTCAAGAAACCTACAATGACAGAGGTGGCAGAAAGCTGAAACAACTACATGCAGCAAGGTTAGTGGCGTTACCACTCGCCTCTGCCAGAATCCTGAACCTCATATAAGCATGAGCTTCTTAGACACAACACAGAATGCTGCCTCATGCTCATGATTTAAGGAAAGAATGCCTTCTGCAACACATCTTCGGAGAATCCAGGACTACCCTAACCCACATGACTTTTAAAATTCTTATATGTGTATAACACATTAAATGAACATAAACAATGATAATAGTAAACAACAGTAATATCAATGACTAACACCTATTGACTACTCATCAGACACTTTTCTAAGTGCTCTACCTGTATTGACTCATTCGTTAGCCCTCTTAATTACCCCCAAAGTCACGGACCCAGGAGACTTATGACCAGATGGTGTGAATGCTGAATCTGAGGTCTGCTCATCTCCATGCTATGCTGCCTCCACCAGAAGACAGCATGAAGAATGAAAAGCTGTAGTGATAAGTATCAGAGAATGTGGACAGAGTACAAACCAAATAGAATGGGTAGAAGGATTTTTCTAACCCCTCAATAAGCACAGAGTAAAACACCCAGATCACAGTAGTCTTCAGATGTACCCTAGGTGACTGTGAAGACAAAAAAGAGGTGGAGCCCTCACCCCTGACCTGGAAGAACTTCTAGTTGAGGAGAAAAGACCAGTCTCTATAAACCATGAGCAAGAAAAAGGTCTATAAACACAGAGTAAGCTTTGTAGTGTTGGGGTGAGGGTGTGCTCAATGTGGATGAGAGTAGAATCCAGAAAGGCGGGCCTAGGAAAAACCTCGGAGTTCTAGTTCATATTCAACTTGATCCCTCACTTTGTAGGTGAGCAAGAGTATGAGCAGTTCCAGCAGAAGATAGAAAGATTTATGTGCTGAAACAAATCAGCAACAAGAATGATGGCAGCTAACATTTGTATAGCACTTACTCTGTGCAGGCTATATTATAAGCATTTTTAATATATGAACTCATTTAATATGAGCTGGAGACAATTATTATTTCTACTTTACGGGTGAGGAGAAGACCCAAAGAAGTTAAATAAGTCACCTAACGCAACCCAAATATTAAGTGGCACGGACAGGATTTTAACCCAGACGGTCTGGTTCTAAAGTTCTAAGAGTCCATAGACAGGTAGAAACAAAAAGACACCTGAAAGTATCGATGGGTTACAAAGGGCTGCTGATGCCAAGCGAGCCTGGACACAGTCCAAGCAGGAGACAATCTGCCACAACAGATATTGGAGCACTTGGTTCTAAGACGTAAGATTGGTGGTCACTGGGCCCCCCTAAGACATGGCTTGTGGTTGCACGCACTCCACTGAAGACACCAGAGACTAGGGAAATGCACTTGCTGTTCCCTCTGCTTGGGAGTCTCATTCCCCTGCCCAAATAACTGTATGTCTTAGTTTCTGTCATCAAATGGCACCTTGTCAGAAAGGTTACCTCTGATCACCCTGCATGAAACAGTGTCAGTTCCCTGCATTCCTTGTCCATGTTACCCTGCTTGATATATATTTATTTATCCCCTTATCTGTTTCTCATGTCTTCCTCACCCACGAAGGTAAGTTCCTTGAGAAGGAATTCAGTCTCTGTTCACACAATGAACAAACTGCCTAGAACAGTGCCTGGCACATAGTAATAAATCTCAACAAATATTTGGGGAATGAAGAGATTCAGGATCCTCAACGGGAAGCACAGTGGGGTTCAGAGGAAAAATGAAGAGAGGAATCATTTTCTCCCTTTGAGAAGATCGTAAAATAATATACAGGACACTGACTCCTATCGTTAGGGAACAACCAGCCTGAAAGAACCATGTGGACTCCATCTATAGGAGAGCTGAATCTAATGGTGGCGACAGGGTCCTCATCTTTTAGGAATCCACAATAATGGGGAAAGCAGGAAGAATGATACCTTACAATGGCTGAGAGGCAAAAAAAAAAAAAAAAAGGAGTTGACATGTGAGAATGAAGTACGAGGAAAAGGTTTCCTTCCCTTCGTTTCATGACTCCCAGTCAGGGGTCAGGAGAGTTGACATTGGAGGCCAGAACACAGCAGCCATGGAGAAACAAAGGCAGGGCTATGTCCCCATCTGACCTGCATCAAAGGGATTCCAGGCAACTGTGTGTCAATTGTATTCTGGCCTCAGCCATTTGGAAGCCCATTTGTCCCACCTTCAATATCTGACTCGGCTTCTCATAACAGCACCCACACAGACATGCTTTAAATACTGAGCAACTACCTCCACCAGCTAAGTGCCTTGTTAACTAGAGCATCTCATTACTCTGACCATTATCCAGGCTCATTAGAAGACTCCCTCCTCCTCTCCTTCTTCTCTCCTTCCACTCATCTTTGTTCTCTCCCTATTTCCTTCTCTTTCACATCTCCTTCTCTACCTCTGTAGTCCATATCTCCCAAGACTCTCTCAAGATCATAATTCATTTCCTTGTGCTGGCAATTTGAGTTCCTGTGTGTGGCAGTATGAGGGACTTATACTAAAATCCCAACACTAACTAATGTCTAAAATAAAGAAAGAACAATCAGATAAGCAATGGAGAATGTTTTTATTTATCTACCTATTTCCATAAATATTCCCTTTCACATAAATATATTGGTTTCAAGTCCTTTTTATATATGAGCTCAAAGTAATTCTGGTCTATACTAACCTACCAGGAACATCATGTACTGTTTTGGTTTCTGTATTGCAGAAAAGCATGTCCTCTGTAATCATCCCTTTTAAATATTTTCCTTGTATTGGTGAGCACCTGCTTTTAGATCTTATTCTATTTTAGATTTTATTCTTGCAAGCCACTTCAAATCATCCATGGAATGAAGTAGGGTATAAGAATTAAAAATGATCACAAACATACACACATGTCACTCATGTACAAATGCAAAATAAAAAATGTGTAGAACTAAAGACCATCCAGCAGAAGTCAAGAAGTGCTGGTGATACAACTGAGTCCATGAGAGCTACTATAAGAAGGGTGGGTGGACAAGATTGGGATCCCAGCATCTGGGATGATCGCAGCTGAAAGGGTAGAAAAGACACAATGACAAAAAAGATAAAAAATTTTTAAAAAATGAAGGGCTTGTCCACCCAGCAACAGAACTGGCAGGCTGACCTTCAGACTTATGGCATTTCACACTCTAAAGAGTCAACCAAAAAACCTCTTTGTCCTAATAGCTGGTTCATGATTAAACATAAATTGATGTAAATAAATTGAAATAAACCTACATATGCCAAAACCATGATGGATTATTGTAATAAACCAGGATGTGCATTTGGGAGAAAGCCCAGAACCTCTGGAATAAACAGAATTACAGGGTTCCAGAGTGCTGCTTTCCTGGAGGTCCTTTGGGAAAACAGAGTTTCATGGGGAGAAATAAATCCAGCCTCTTGACTTGAGAAGTGGCTGTCCCCTGATGGTGGTAGGAGTAGCAACACACTTCACCCAGAAAGTGAGAACAATAGCTCCCTTCTGAGATTTGCAAACTCCCATTACTATCTGCATGGCCAATTCAGAGGAAAGAAATGTATGGTGGTAGCAGGATGGGTACAGAATCAGGTTTCTTCCCTGATTCTGCATGCCTTGGAAGCTTGGCATACTGTATGGACCAACAGATAAATTAATAAATAAAAAGCCCTTATAGTCTCAGAGAGATATTTCTAGTCATTTTCTAGGATTTCTCTTCATTTTTAACTTATTCCATATGCTTTGCTACCCACAGACCCCAACCGCAGCAGCAAAAGCAATCTATGCTGCCCTGCCATTTAAGTGTGAGGCGCCCCAGCTCTATTGAAGCTTGTCATCTTGCCTATTAGCTTGATGTCTTTATTCACAGACCATCTGTACCACTGAGAGATACAGAGGCAGCTAATGTCAATATGAACAAATGCCTCCTCTTTTACAAGAAATGTCAAACACAGGACAGGCTAAAAATGACCCCAGGAATACCAACAGATGTTCACTACAAGCCTCTCAAAAATCAATCCTTTCTACAGGGACTAATTAAGATGAAGTAAGGAGCAAAAGTAAAGAAATTTGTGTCATATTATCAGGAACTTCATCCTCACTTTCCAAGCTCATTATGGGCAGATTGGCCTGTGCCCTTCGAAAAAATGCTAAAAGAAAGACTGCAGCCACCAGGGGACCAGGGAGAGCTCTTCATTCCTCTCTGGTTCTAAACGGAAAAAGAAAACTGCTAAAAAAAAATTGTTACTTATACAGGATGCTTTAAACAGCCACACACAGAAATGATGCATTTTCAGAAAGACTCCAAAAACTAAATAACAGGATGGAGAAGATATGATTGTAATATTTTTTCATCTAAAAGGGGATAAGAAGGTTTGGCATCCTGGGCTTCAGAGTCCAGGCTGACAGAACCACAGAATGATTATCCCCTACAAGGTAAGAGAATGTCTCTTGTACGCTAAATTTTTCAAAAGTTTTCATCTTTCATGAAAGAGCAGAATCTTGGATATGTGTTAGTCTCAAATGAATAGAGGTTGCCATTTCCTGAATTTTAAATATAGCTCACCTTTGCCTTTACATAAGGAAATAGCTGCCGGCCAGAATATCTCCTGTTCTTCCTTAAACCATTTGTTACACACTCTGGTTGGGTAATAACACTAGCGCACTATGTCCTAACAAAGTGGTCCTCAAACATTTCTGTGCCAAAACACATGGTGAATTATTTTATTGAGCCCAATCCACTCCCAGGGGCATCGCTTAAGGTGAGATGCCATTCTCCCTGAAGTAATTAAATGTACCCTTTTCTCCCTGATCAATAAATTATAGAAGAAAGCAGGTGACACATATCGACTCTAACTTATATGAATGTAGATCATTCACAAACTTCAGTACATCACCATCAGCAAACCTTTGCTTGTGGCCGCTCTCATAAAATGATTCTGAAATTTTACTACTGTGTCATGATGAGACTGCAAAATACCTCTTGGGTATGCTCTGTCATTGATCAACAGCAACGCCTGGAGCCACCTCCCCAGCACCACGCTTCCCCCATAATATCTCCACCATAAAACAGTGCACACAGAGGGATGGGTCAATGTCTTGAAAAGATGGGTTCTTTTTGTAGGTTATAAGAGATTCATTTGTTGGCCTCTCAATCTAGATGGCAACAGGAGGAAGTCATAAGGACTTCATGACCCACCAACACCACTGATTCACTCTGTGCTAAAAGACATCACCAGCCTACCATCAACACTGAGCTACAAGAAAACTTGTCAATATACTGGATGCTGCAGTAAGGACTGGGCATCACCTTGTGTCATGCCTGCCAAAGTGTTCCCAAATCTTTCTATCAGTTCATAGAAGTGTTGTGTCCTGGGAGATTCCCTTTGACAGTAGAAGTGACTCAGTCTTCTGTACCTTTCCCTCAAAGATCATAAGAACCAAATGATGGCTCTGGGAACTCCTGGTCACTCTCTGCTTTTCCTTGTAAAGCTCTATGGTGCCAGGGTGAAATCTGTGGCAGAATGAAAATACTGGAACCCGAAGACAAATGATCATTTATTTATTCATAATTAATTCCCCAAAGATTATGCTATAAATTCATAGCCTGAGAGAAGCCAACACTAGGAGGGCTTTACCTACAAGTCACCTGTTCTGTCATGCTGTCCTGGGGACTCTGTTCATCCTGGGAAGGCTTGTACTTCACCCTCATGTGAATTGGATCTCTTGTAGGGTTTTTCCATCAATAAAAAGAGTTATTTAAAGATAATCTATTTTAACATTACACTTAATGAACCACTTTTGGGAGACTGAAGCATTAACATGCCTTGGTTGGATTTCTTATCCAGCCTACTCCCTTGACAACATAATCAAATAAAATCCAATATAATCTCCATGCCTCCTTCTTCCTCCTTTGTGATCATGACACTAAATGTGTCTTTGCTGTTAAGTCTGGAACACATTGAAGACCATTTCTTTTAAGTTTGTATGGATAAACCATACAAGGTGATCTATTTCTTACTTAGAATAGATTCCTAATTTGTGAACACCTGCATTGGAGATCAGGCAGATTCAGGGAGCTGGTTTACGTCCAATCCAAGAGGTAATGAAGTTGGTTTGTTTTTTTTTTTTTTTTTTTCCCTGTGTAGACTGAAGAGTAACCAGATAGTGGTGTATAGCAGAGATGGAATCTGAAAGTCCAAGAGCCCACTGGAAAAATGGTTGAAAGTTCTACCAGACCCCATTACAGCTATGAAATAGCTCTTGAATGGGGTCATGGACAAAGCCTTAAAAGTGGAAGGAGAAAATCTAGACTTGCCAGCTAAATCTCAGTATAATCCAGTTTCTCATTTATGGCAAAATGGCCACTATCAGCAGCCACATCAATCAAAACCGCTGCCATAAAGCTCTTCTGTCTCTCAAAGATGTTATCAGGGATAACTTTTTGCCCAAAGGGACTCAGTGAGACTCCACTTCAATGGGATTTGAAACTTTCACCTGGAAGTCAAAGTGCTTTTGGGAAGGGAAGGAGGGACTATGAGAAGGAAATTAAGGATAAAGTCTTGCTGGGAAACTCACATCTAATAAAAAGGTGTGAGGCTTCTTATCAGCAGATTAATCAAGGGTTTGTTATGTGAAACTGGGAATTGGGAGGCTAAGTTTCCAGTCCTGACTTCCATGGGGCAACGCGGCAGGTCATTTACCTTCTCTGAGTCTCTGTTTTCTCACCTGTAATCTGGGTCACCTGAATTAAAGTTTCCTACAGTTCACACTAGATCTAAAACACTGTACTTCTAAGAATTCATTCTAATCCTCCATACTATCTTTTCTAAGCAGAACATTCAAGATAGTTTATATGTATTGTCCACACAAAGCAGCAATTTGAAATGTCAGCTCTACATGTTTGGTGTGCCCCTAATCCCCTAGCAGAGTGAAGCATTTGTTCTAGTGCATCTGAAGGAACACACGTACTTACACAGGCACACATGTAGGCATCCCACATCAGTACCCATGGGACCCACAGCGGCCCCATCACATCCCATCTTGGCATATAAACCAGGAGTGATAACTCGCTACCTCACACTGTGCTTTCCGCACGTCCAAGCGGGCAGTACTTGCTGCACCCAGAACCTGAGAAACATCTGCAGTTTTGTGATTCTTCCTGCTTTCCATTCCCATGATGCTCTCTGAGCCTGCTTGGATCAGAAAAAGGTCGCAGGCTCCATCTGGCCGCCCTGCCCCCTCCACTCTCTCCCTCACCACCCCCGTTCCCCCTAAGGAGTTTCTGCCCATTTTGTCACTTCCACCTGTTCTGACAGGTTCCCCTGCCTGACCCCAAGATAGCCCTTGGGGACATTAATCATATAACAGCCGGAGCCGTGAAAGAAACAAGGGTTTGGCTGGATACTGTTACCGTCTCTGTCACCTACTAATCATGTCCTATGACACGGAGGGGCTTAATCAGATGGTCTGCTCTCTCATTAATCATCCTGGCTCACTCAAACTTCACAGAGAGATTAAAGTTTAGCTCTGCTGGCTCCCTGAGCCTCCTCCCATCTCACCCTCATCTTAAACAGTTTCACTTAGGGCAGGTTTCTTGTTCCTTTTTCTTTGCCAACTGGCAGGGCCCCTGGAAGTGTCAGATGCCTACCAACACCACAATACTTAGGAGGAGGAGGGCAATCCCTTGCTTCATTTCTATCCTCCCCTTTTTGCCTCCCAATCCACATATACAGAGGCATGAGATCAAAAACCCATTTATGTCGGCACTACAGAGGCAAGTGATTGTATACATCTACCTTAAAATAATAAAGGAGAGTTTTGCTGTGCTTAACAAAGGAAAGTTAAAAGATCATTTAAAAAATCCAGTTCATTAAAACCACGTGTGTGGCACAATTGGCTAGAGAGTAGCCCTATCACCAGGAAAGGCACTCAGCCCCAGAGGATCCAGCCCAAGATCACTGTCACTTGCCACTCTGTTAAAATTATAGCTTCAAGCAAGTCAAAAATAGCCTGTATCCTTTACAAATTCTTTCCACACCAAAATAAAAATTACTGAAAGGACCCTCCCAAAATACCCTGTATGTGAGAGCCAGAATACATTTTAGCGCCACTGATTCTTACTGCTCGCAATTTTCTGTGCTTCAAAGGGGAAAAGCAAGTCTTAGCAGAGGGCTTCTCTCTGCGTATTGGTTTTGTACTTGCTCTGGGTGCTGTTGACTTTGCAGCGCTGTATGACTATGGGAAACAAGGATAATATTTGCCCTCAGAGCCAGGAAAGAACAAATATTTTATCAACATCTAAATCATCTCTCATCTGCAGGGGAGGAGGGGCTGAAAGCTCAGCTGCACACCCGTAAACTGATGAGGACAAGAGGAGCTTCTAGGGGAATCTTCTGCCTGTGCAAACTTGACCTTTCAATGCCTGGGACCGTATCCATTGAAAAGAGATCTGTCTGTGAAAATCCAAAACACGTCTGCCGTCCTGGTGTCCCATTGCCACCCCTAATCCCAGAGTAATTGCCCAAGTACCACCATGCTGCCTTTTTCATTTCCAAATGTGGAAGCCAGGCCCAGGACTTGGGAAGGTGGGGTATTTCTGTGGATAGTTTTGGGGGGACGAGGGCTTGCCCTGTTGTTATGTTTGTTTCTATTCAATGATCCTCCACCGCTAGCCCAGAAATGACAGTAGGTGGAAACACTATCTTTCATTACACAAAGTATAAATAGTGTAATCTATCAGCGCCGTCAATCACAATGATTGATTACAGGCTGTCATAGAGAAGAGTGACATATTAGAAAAGTTTTGTTAACAATGCCTATTGCTAGTCAGCCTGCCACAGAGGCTGGTGATTAATGTGTTGTCAGCCTGTAATCCCACACCCTTGGCTAATGAGGCAGGAATTTATCATCTTTACAGAGTGGCAGATGTCAGGGAGAAAGGAATCCAAGTGCTGGAAACAATATACTTTTTCTTACTAGGCCTGACAATTCTGACAGGCCAAAAAAACCCACAAAGCAGCTTTGTATAAGCACCAACTTAAAACGAGGAACTTTTCATTTGGCATCTTTACTTTAAATAGTGCTGCAAAGCAACCTCAATCCCTTCAAAAAAATTAAAAATAAAAAGGACATGAAGAGAGGGAGGCACAATGCTGAATTCTGTGAACTTTGTACCCCATTCTTGACAGCCAGAGACCCCAGGAAAGGTTGCCATGGCGAGCAGACAGCTTTCTTCAGAAGAGAAGCCCAGAGTAACTTTTCACTTTTACCTGTGAACTTGTGACTGGGAGAAAGACACAGCATCCTATGGTGGCGGGGACAACAACTTCCCTTGCCACTGCCTTGGGACAACTTTTACCTGGAGACACATCTTGCTTTCTAGAAACACTGCCATTTTTGTTATGGAGGAGAAGTGGGGGGAATAAGAAAGGGAGCCTTCACTGGTCACTAAAGAGCCCTAGCAGGAATACAGGACTCTTGGAAAATGACTTCCACGGATGCTCTGCTTGTATTTGAAACTACATTTTCAGGCTGATTTTTTTCTCCTCATCTTCCCTCCCACCCACTGCTTACATTTTTCATATAAGGCAATGACTAAAAATTCTCTAAACCAAAAAAATCCAAGCCCAGTAAAGAAGAAGGAGAATTCTCTAGAAGCCCTTTTAATAAATACCTTGTCCCTCAACCCTCAACAGAACCTGCCAGCTTTCTACCCAAGCCCAAAAACAGAAGAGCCTGGGTGTCTGTTAAGACACTTTGGGGAAGATCTTGGATTTTTTCAGACACTATGAGATGCTTTTGAATCTTGGCTGTGTTTTTCAACTTGGCCCATGTTGTCCATTATGTTCCACACAACCTCTAAGCACTACCCCGACAGGAGATACCCAGTCTTTTCCATGGCACACTGAGGACATTTCCAAACTTGAAGACTGAAACTATTCGCTCAGCACTGATGCATCTGCCCATCCTCTAGCTGAGAAGAGGGAGCAGAGTGGGAACGGCCCTTCTGGGTCGTGTGAGGTATGCACTGTTCCGTACCAGTACCCTGTGAAGATGCAATGTGTTGCTTGTTCTCACGTCAGTCTTCAAGGAAGGGGGTAAATCTTAAGTGGCAACATTCTGACGGATGTAATCCTTTTTCAAACACAGATACCTCTGCTAATGTACACAAATGCAATGCAAAAAAACAACAAAGAGGAAGATAGCAACCAGAGGAGAAAAACTCTGCCTTCTGTCAACAGCACCCTCAGGCTAGAACACACAGCAAAGCAGTAAGTAATTTAATCTCCGAAAGGCAGCTTTCTGGCATGAAGATGCATGGGGGTCTCCAAGAGCCAGGATACACCCAGTGAGTGCACTGAGAGATGGGCTTAGTGGGCCAGGAACCTGCATGCCCAAGAAGAAACCCAGGGTAATGCCAGTGCCTCTTGGGTGTTCCCTATATTCAACGTGCTGAAGGCTGCAGACCTGTGACAGGCCTAGGGTCAGAGGCTGGACAGCTGGAGGCCCTGGGTGGAAATGCCCTGCCGGCTCTTTAGGGGACCTGCACAAGAGGTGAGCTCAACCCCGATGCTAATCAGACATCTCTGAGTGAAGGGTGACGAGGGCCGGCGCCGGCTCCACTCTGCCCAGGCCACTGCAGTCCTGGCCGCAGATCTCACTTAGTGATAAGCAGGGAGCTCTACAGACGCCCCTCTACCCTTACCCTGAAGTGCTGAGAGAGAGGTGCTGAGTGAACCCCCGCCCAGAGCCGACTGGCTGAAGGCAGGGTGCTCCGTTGGTCTCCCCCAGACCCGTTTCCTCACAACTACAGGAAGACAGAGCCCCCATCTGGCCCTCCCACTGCCAGCTCCTCCCGCTGGCCTGCCAACCTCCTCCTCCTCCCCTTCCCGGCTCGCTCATGCAGCTTTCATTAACTCCCTCAGCCGGCAATTTCCATCCATTTGACGACAGATTAGAAGTGGAATTCAAAAAGAAAGTCACTTGACCTCCCATAATGTGCTTCTCTTAATTACATTAAAGATTTTCAAATGTAACCATACTGGGTTTGACAGGTAAGGTTTTAATCAACTTCAGGTGGCCACTTTCAAGTGCTCCCCGGACTGGTGCCACGACATTGGCGTCAGGAATGCTCCCAACGTGGTTCTAATTTAAATGGCTAATTTTGACACGAAGGAAAGAGGAGAGCCCACGGACCGCCCCCCCCCCACTTCAGTGGGGGCGAGTTCTAAATTAGGATTAATGCAGCAAGTTGAAGCATGGTTGGAGGTTTATTTTATGGAGGTTGGAGTAAGTAAATAACATTTATCCTTTGTATATGTCTGCATATAATTACGGTAAAGTTTTCTTGTGTGTTAAATTATACAAACTCTTCAAAAGTGGGTGCCTAATGTCTTTTTCTAAAGCTGTGTTATTATTTTGGTCAAAAGTTGTTTACATTAAACAAATTCAATTTACTAAACTTTGACATGTTTGCACAACTGCATATAATTTATGCTGGAAGTCTGAAACATGACTTTCAAATGAACTTTCTCAGTTCTAATTCAATGGATTGGTGCTTAAACATGGAGGTGTGGGGGCTTGCTGAACCAAGATTTTGTGGCCAGTTTAAATTATTTCATTTTCCTTCCCTAAAGTTCTTTTAATAATCCATTAAATGTTTATTGAGTATCTACTGTGATCCAAGCATTATGCTGGGTAAAAAAAAAAAAATGTAAATGGTCCCTGTCCCAAGAAGCTTACCCATTATTTAAAGAAAGAGATAAGCAAAGTAACACATAAAGACGTGTTAAGTTGCAAAAGTAACAAGGGCTAGAAAGGAGATGTGCATGCTACTTTGAGGATCCACATAAAAAGAAGGGTCTGGTCTTGTCTTAGAGGAAGGCTTCCCTGAGGAAGTGATCATGTGAATTGAGAACAAGAGGAGGAAAATTACAAAGTCAATGAGATTACTTAGACAATTCTAAGTGTTTTGGCAGAGGGAACCACATGGGCAAAATCCCATGATAGCCTGGAGAATGGCACTTTGGGGGTACTAAAAAAAAGAAGGTAAGTATGTGTGAGGGTTACTGATGGTATGAGGTGAAGCTGGAGAGTGGGAAGCAGAGCCAGGCTACACAGGGCGGCTAGGCCATGTTACAGAGTTTGGTCTTCATCCTAAAGGCAAGACTAAGCCAGTGCAAGGTTTGAAGGAGGAGAACATCCTAGTGATTTGTTTGTACTTTACAAAGATCAGTTGAAGGAAGCAGAGTACACTGTAAGGGGTCAAAAGCTGATAAAGGTAGATCAGTTTGAACGCTATTACAGTAGCCCAGAATTTTAAAAATACAAACCACAAATATGATATGGTTTGAACTAGGGTGATGATGGTGAAGGATGAGCAAGAATGGCTACAAGAGATGATAAGGAAGTAAAACTGGCAGTATGTTGGAACAGATAGGTCAATTCTTAGATTTCTCACCTAAATACCTGCACGGTTGATGGTGCCACTCACTGAGATCTCAGAGGTTTCTGAAGCAGGACTATATATGTGAGGAGCTTAAGGGGCCTTTGAGGCATATGAGCCATATCAAGAAGTCAGGGCACCTCTCTGGAGCTGTGAGGACATATCCCCGAGTGTACATGGGTGTTAGTTGAAGCTGTGAATATGGATGAGACAACCAAAAAAGAAAGGTCAAACTGAGAAGGAGAGAGGTCTGTGAGCTGAGCAGTGAGACATTTCAACATTTATTGGCTGGGTAAATGTGGATGGCCTGTAAAAAGATGGTGTAAAAATGGCCAGGGAAGTGGTTGGTAAACCACCTGGATCACAAAAGCCAAGGAAAGACAGTGTTTCAGAAAGAAGGAGTGATACATTTACACAATGGAATACTATGCAGCAGAAAGAAAAAAAGGAGCTCCTACCCTTCGCAACAGCAGGGATGGAACAGGAGAGCCCTGTGCTAAGTGAAATAAGCCAGGTGGTGAAAGACAAATACCATATGATCTCAGCTATAAGAGGAATCTAATGAACAAAACAAACAAGCAAGCTAAATTTAACCAGAGACATTGAAATAAAGAACAAACTGACAGTAACCAGAGGGGAGTGGGGAGGGGGAAATGGGGGAATAAAAGGGCCATCAAGGAACATGTATAAAGGACCCATGGACAAAGCCAAAGCAGGGGAGGACTGATGGTGGGAGGTGGGGGT
>PVKU01000897.1:217500-350858 GCA_004027475.1 Anoura caudifer | reverse complement strand
ATTGTGGGGACTTAAGCTAATGGTAGAGTAATGAGTTCAAAACCCACACTGCCCTAGAATGGAGTAAGTTGTTGAATAGTTGTAGGTAAAGAAATGGAGACCGTAGCAATACAGAAATCTTTCACAAAGTTTGGCACTAAAGGGAGAAGAGACAGGACTGCATAGGCTGTGGGTAAAGTGGTTGTTTGTTTAAAGGAGAGAACAGAGTTCTCAAAATCTAATGGGAAAGATTGGGTTGTGAGGGAGAGGTTGACTATACAAGATAAAGAAGGAAAAAAAACCAGCTCTGCTTCCACCAGCATGTGAAGGAATTGCTGGTATCCATCCTTAGATAGGGGCAGACTTGATGGATTTTGCTATATATTCCTGGAAGAGATTTCTCTTGGGGATGGAATGAACATTTTTGTCAGCAGATCAAGAGGTACCTAAGATAAAAGCCTTGTCACTGACCATGTTAAAGTCATCAAACATTTTTGTCGGGCTTGACACAAAGTGGCCAGCATTTTGGAAGGAGGGGAGAAAGAGACAGTTCATGCCCATGCCCACTGGTAGTTCTGGAGATGTGCTCTAAAGCCATATAGCATTGACTCCTGACTGGTTGCTGAGGGAGGGGTCAGCCAGAGTGCGTGAGGACTATGGGGTATTTGGATGAATAGGTGGCATTTTGGTCTGATTTTCACAACTTCTTTGTCCTTTCAGGAATATGCTGCCCATTGACCAACAAGTATCTACAACGTGTTCAGCTATACTTGACCTTGCGGGAAACAAGTAGGAAGTGAAAAGCATAACAGTTATTTTTACATAACTCACAGAGCAATGGGAGAAATGAGACAAACATATTTGAAATAATTCAGCAAGAGTACTTCCAAACTTTAGACATAAAAAGATGGTCTGGAAAGGCTCTTAGAGCAGGTAGAAGCTGAGTTGTGTTGTAGGTTAAGTAGGATTTGAATTGGTGCTGAGTGGGGGTCAAGGCATTGAGCTCTACTTCTTGTATCTCACTTAGTATTCTTTATAATACAAACATTTCATTGATGAAAAAATAGAAAACATACAAAAAATAAAGAAAATGAAAATTACCTGCAACTCCAGTACCCAGAGATAAACATGATTAACAGCTGGTTAATTTCCCTTCCATTCTTCTTTCTCTGTGTATGTACACACACACATCACATGCACATGCAAATGTAAGATGGCCTGCTTATCCTAGTCTGTTCTTTTCTAGAAAGCTTTCTGATGTTGGTATACGAAGACTAATGGTTATTTTATATTATAGACATGCGTGATGTAGACATGAAATTCCCCCACAATCTGACCTACAGAGACAGCCACATCTAGTCCAGTCACAGAGGTAACTACAGAGAGGTTGGATCCAGGGCAGGTGCACCAGTGACTCTCTGATGACAGATTTGTTGACTGATCAGTTGGATCAGAGACCCTATTACTGAGGAATATCTCCGCAGGCTTCAGGCAAACCTTCTCACTTTTCTGTCTCTAGTGACCAGACATTTGGAGCCTGGGGTTCCCCCCAGCTTCAAACAAGTAGAAATAAAGCTGCCATATTTGTATTTGGTATAGATGTCTTACTTGTCCAATATCTTTTAGACTCAGCAGTACTTCTACCTTATACTGTGGGTGATAAGACTGTTCTTAGGATACAGACTTAATGAATCTGGCTCATTCTTTGCCCAGAAAACATTCTTTTTCCCTAAGGGGAAAAGTATCCTAGGACAGGGTCCCAGGAGAAACAAAAATTCAACACAAATGGTTCAAGGAAGCAACTGTAAAGAAAAGACTTTCTAAAGGGCAGCATCAGAGGAACCAGGCCAGAAAGTAAGGCACCCAGGGACTAGCTAGAGGGGAAGCTGTTACCACCCAGGACTGAAGGGCCGAGGGATGGAAAGGGTGTTGACAGATACCAGAAAACCAAGTCATGGAGGTAAGTCTCCCCTCCTCCAGGGAAAGGGAGGTACAGCATCAATGGTCTGTAGAGAATCAAGAGGTTCTTTTGCTGCATTCCAGAAAAAGGATGAAAGTGAGGTCCTGGTCCAACCCCAAAGGCCCAAACTGCCATGACTGGAATGACTGAGGCTGTGACTAGGAGGCACAGAACACCAGGACATCATCCCTCTCTGCACATAGTCACTGGCCTTTACACTGTGGTTCTTGGGTCAGCAACCCTGGCATCACCTGGGAACTAATAAGAAATGTGAATTCTCAGGCCCACGTCAGACCTACTAAATTAGATACTCTGGGAGTGGGGCCCCCAAAATTGTTCTAACAAGTCCTGCAAGGTGAAGTTTGAGAAGCACTGCTCTAAGCTAACAGGCTTCTTCAGAAAAGAGGACTAATTAGCAACCCCTGGAAGGGCCAATTCAGCCAGCCAAGGAAACTGATTAGCCATGCATGGTTCACTACCCCACACCTTGCACCCACCTCTCTGCAGCCCCCATTAGGGAAGACTCAGAAGCTGGGAGGCAATAGGCTCTTGTGAAAGACCAATGATTGAAATAAGCTCTCTGAAGCTCTCATTGCGTCTGGGCAGAAATAGCTGCTCTGGGACTCCAGGGGGATAGTTTAGAATGATGGAGGCTTCGTTACCAGCAACCTCTGCCTCTGAGGACTCTCTCCTCACTCTGGCAAAAGAATGGACATGACCAGGACGCTGCTATTGCTAACAACACTAGGAGATGATGTATTTCTGCTAATGGCACCTTCTGTCGCTACAGAGAAGCTGCTCCAGCTTCCTCTTGTCCCGCAGAGAATCTGGCAGCTACCAGAAGATAGAATAGAGACCTGAGGACATTTGGAAGATGCACTACACAGGAAGGGTGTTTTCAATTTGATTTACCTTCCATCTCCTACAAGGAACCAATAGTTAGTACCACACTGCATCACAAGCTCAGCACGTACCGAGAGTGGGCCTGGGGGAGACTAAATAACCCTTGTCAAGTGTTGGAAGGGTAATCACATGGATGCTTGTGACTGGCTCCTCCAAAGCCACAATAACTAAGAATTAGCTTAAGTACAGCAGGAGGGACTCAGGAAGGAAATGGGGAAATGACACAGGGATATTTTATGGCTAGAGACCAATAGGGGTTCCCATCTACTGCCTCAAGAACAAATAGTTTGCGAATTTGTTCCTGGTATGCTATCAACTGCCTTAGAGTAAGAGCAATTATTTAAGGGTTAAGGAAGACCGTAAGCTTTTAAACGTAGTGGGTGAAAATATTCAGAAGCTTGGGTTTGTGTTGCAAAAGTGTACCATACACACACTTGGAAAACCTTTTAAATGTCAGATGTATGCTCATTTATTCATAGGCAGTGATAACTATTGAAAGTAGAATTATTTCAAATGGAGGTCATGTCAGTGTCAACAACTATTGTATTCACTCATTTACTTTTCATTCAACAAATGCTTATTGGGCACTGTACTAATATCCTAGAGCTGCTCTAAAAACTCACCACAAATTTGGTGGCTTAAAACAACTGAAATTTATTCTCTCACATTCCTGAAGGCCAGAAGTATGGACTCGAGGCAGTACTCTGACAGCACGCAAGGAGAACCTTTCCTTGCCTCTTCCTGCTATTGGTGGCTCCCCGTGTCCCTTGGCCTGGATCAACACAACTCCAGTCTCTGCCTGCATAGCCTTCTCCTCTGTTTCTGTTTACCTTTCTCCTGTCTTATGAGAACTCACTGAATTTAGGGTCATCATAATCCAGGGTGATTTCTTCTTGCAGAAACCCTTTTACCAAATAAGGTCACAGTCACAGGTCATCTTTGAGGTAGGCAGTATTCAGCCTATTACATCTACTTACCATGAACTTGGCATTGGTTTAGGAGTTTGGGTTACATCAGTGGAAAAAAATATAATAAAAATCCTGCTTTTTTGGAGCTTATATTCTAGAAGGGGGAGACAGATGATAAATATTAAGCATAATAAATAAATGTCATATCTTAAAAAATGGTAAGTGTTCTTAAAATAGAAAAACTACAGCATGGTAAAAAGGATTCCTTGACTGCTGGGGTGGAATTACTGTATTTTTCAGGCTATAAGATGCACCTGCCTCCAAATTGGAGAGGAATGATCGTTGTTAATGCTGCTGTTGAGTTCTGTTTACATTTACATTGGTGAAATATTATGTTTTTATGTTATTAAATATTGTACCACATTTTTTGCTTCAAATTTTTTCCCTGTTTTCCTCCTCTAAAACCGAGGTGTGTCTTATGGTCCAAAAATATGGTAATGAACAGGGGATGTTTGCAGTAATAACTAGAGTGTTCAAGTATTCTTTATCAAAAAGGTAAGATTTAACAAAGACCCAGTATATGTGAGGGAATTTAGCCTAATGAATATCTGTGAGGAAAGTAGTCCAGGCAGAGGAAATGGTGAAAGCAGAGGCCCTGGGGCAGGACCTTGCCTGGTATATTCTAGAAGCAGCAAGGAAGCCAGGATGGTTGGAACAGATTGTGAATGGGGAATGTAGGTAAGGGAACCCAGACAAGCCAGATGAGATAGGGTTTTCCAGGGAAATGGAAGGTCATTACAAGATTTCACATGGAGGACTGACCCAGAAACATAGCTCTTCATCTTTCCATCCATCCACTCATCTATTCATGAATTCAGCCCACATTTGTGACCCTATCAGCATCCTGGCAGGAAACAGAAGGCAGAGTCACCTGTGATTTTTTAAAGAAGGAACTATTTACAGGAGCGTGGGCTAGAAAAGGAAACACACATGGGAGCTAAAGCTAACCCTGAGCTGGCCTTGGTGGAAACCCATCCCTGGGGAGTGTAGGAGGTCTGGAGCTGTGAACATAGGGAGAGCTGCCTGACGTGAACTCATCCTGGATGGACATAGCCAGAACTACAAACCTGCAGGATAGGAACGGGAAGAGAGGCACTCTTATTTCTCTCTCCTCCAGCTTCCTGTTCTGCTGCTGCCTCTGTCCAAACCCAACCAGAAGTCAGAGGGCAAGGGAGCCTGGGAGGTCAGGGCAGTGCACACCTACCAGGATACACAATAATGTAAACACGACCTGGGATGACACTCAGGGAAGAGTGGCACTGTCAAGCCTAGTGCCATCTATTGAGATTCTGTGTAGAGGAAAAGAGCCATGTCTTTGCCTGCATGGTGCTTGTGTTCCAGTGATAGACATACATTAAACAAATACACTAAAAAAAAAAAAAAAAAATCCACCCCTGCTTGGAAAAAGAGACTAATATCAAACTTTAAGCCTATGGACAGATACCAGTCTATTGAGGCAGCTAAAACTCTGATAGAAAATACATGGTTATTTTGGCCTGAAGAATCAGGAGACAGAGACAACCCTCCACTACAATCTGAGAAAGGTGCCTGAATTTATTCTCACACTATTGCAATGTGCTACCATAACCAAAAAGCTGAAAACATGTTCATGAGCCTCAGGAAGTATATGAAAATGAGACCAGTTCCATTATGCTGCCCTTGTTCATTCAAAACCTGCACACATGACCATGCAGCCCGAAATGCTTCAGCAGCTCATTTGCACATCTACAGGGAGAGAACAAAGGGTTTTGAGACCAGAAGAACATGAAGGGTCAGGTAGTCTAACACACGCATGATGGGAAACCTCTCCCTTTATCAACCTGAACGACTTCTCATAATGGGAAACTCATTACCTTTCAAGAGACCTCTGTTAAAAACAACTTCTTTACACTGGACTGCATTGTTCCACATTGTATCTTTCATCTAGGAAGGTTAGGAATTGCTAGAGAAGGTCTAAAGGAGACATGAAAATTCATCCTGGGACCAGCTGGCTACAATGCAAGAACAGTCAAAAGATGGCATACATGCCTGTCTCACTTCAATAAATAAAAAGTCAGGTCCCTCTGGGAAGACTGAAACTCAAAAAGTGGTATGATCAAAGTTCATAGAGTCAAAAGGGGATAGTGGGCTCCTCAGAAAGTTAAACATAGAATTAAGCTTCTAAGAACCTAAATACCCCCCAAAATGGAAAATGGTATTCCAAAAAGTACACTTACATGCATGTGCATAGCAGTACTATTCATAAATAGCCAAAAGATAGAAACAGTCCAAATATCCATAAATAAATGGGCAAATTGTGGTGTACACATACAGTGAAGTACTTTTCAGCCATAAAAAGAAATGAAGTACCGATGCCTGCTATAGTGAAGATGAACCTCAAAAATAAAAGAAGCCAGTCACAAAATGTCACATATTGTAAGACTCCACTTATAAGAAATACCTGGAAGAGATAAATCCATACATACAGAATGCAGATTGGTGGTTGCTGAAGGCTGGGAACAGGGGAGAATGGAGGGAAACTGCTTAATGGGTAAGGACTTGACTTTGAAATAATGGAAATGTTTGGGACTAGAAGTAGTAGTCACACAACACATGAATATACTCAATGCCACCGAATTGCTCACTTTAAAATGTTATATGAATTCCACCTCAGCAAATTATTTTAATTGAGAAAGATAGCAAGAGTAGAGAGGTAGTCATCAAATTCTACCACACTAGAACTATTGATAAAGCCAGGTTTACTACCAGGTAACAAACCCAATAATCTATCGTAATTAAACCAAAAAGTAGCACAAGATAAAAATATAAAATGGTTTGGAGAAGTATAGGCCAGTGTTTCTTAAGCAATCTTCTGTGAGGGAGAAATTTTGTTGTTGATATTTTGAATTAAATTTTCAATCTGTCATGGATCAGTACTTTTGTAAAATTAAAATGAATTATTAGGACCTCCAGCTTCCACCTGGAATACAAAAAGCTAAAAAAGAATATCACTCATGCATTTCCCATAATTAAAAGCTGGATGATTTGCAAAATTGCGATCTTCATCCTTTTAGAGAACTGAGGAGAATGAGGCCTCCAACAAGTGGGTAAGAATAAGTTCAATGTTTCAGTGGATTACTAAAAGACAAGTATGAGCTAGCACAAGGAAATAAATCCTCGGGAGCTCCAGACGAGGGGTTCATGCCTGTTCTTCCCCAAGGACTTTATGGTGTGCTCACAGAGAAACACTGAGAGACAGGTCTGGGGTCCAGGGCAGCTATCCTCAATGGTAAAGGCCTGGAGATGGACAGCGATGCTGCTATTGAAAAGCCTTAAATTACTGGGGGTTATCCAGCAAATTCCATCATACAAGGGGCACAAATAAAGACCCACTGCAGCTAGGGGGAAGGGTAGGAGACGATCCTGGGTGCTGACTATTAGAGGTCTCCTACAGTTCGGGAAGGATCATTACTGAGCAAGTACCCCCTCACCCCATGTAGAGCAAAGAATATTACAAAGACAAAGGGACACTTTACAATGACAAAGAGGTCAATTAACCAAGATGACTTAAGAATTCTACATTAGAGTTTCAAAAGAGCTTCAACATACATAAAGAAAAAGTAATAGAACTGAAAGGAAAAAGATAAATCCATAATTACAGATGAAGATTTTGTCACTCTTCTCTCATTAATCAATAAAATAAGTAGACAAAATCAGTATGCATATAGAAGACCTGAACAACACTATCATCCAACTTGGCCTAACTCATATTATGCAGCTCTGTCTTGCATGATACAGGAGCGGAAATGCATACTGCTTCCCAATGCACATGGAACATTCATTAAAATAACCTTATTCTAAGTTATAAACAAAACTCGATGAATTTAAAAGAATTTAAATCATACCAAGTATGTTATCAAGCCATAAAAAATTGAGCTAGTATAAATATAAAAAGATGTTTGAAATATAGCTAAATACATGGAAATTAGCAACAGGTCTAAAAAACACATGGGTCAAAATAGAAGTCATAAGAGAATAAAGAAAAAAATTTCATTTAATGAAAATGATAACATTTATGTGACTCAGTTAAAGCAATGATCAGAGAGAAATTTACAGGACTAAATGCCTGTATTAGGCAGGAAGAAAGGTATCAAATCAATAGTCTAAATTGGTTTTAGTAACCTTAAGAAACAAGAAAAATAAGAGCAAATTTAATGCAAAGCCAGCAGAAGACAGAAACTAATAAAGATTAAAGCAGAAATCAGTAAGATAAAAAAATAAAATAATCAATACTACCAAAATCTCATTCCTTTAAAGATCAATACAATTGATAAACCTCTAACCACACTGAACAAAATAAGAAAAAGAGAATATACAAATTGCCAATATGAGAAATTAAAGACAAACATTAACAATGTAGATATTAATAATACAAATATTAAAGAAATAAAAAAGAATATTATAAGCTTTAAGCCCTCAAATTCAACAACTTAAATTAAATTGGCATCCCTTTCAGGACAAAAATTACCAAAGCTCATCTAAAAAAGAAACAGAAAACCTGAGTAGGCCTATGTTAATTTAAGAAACTGAAGTGTGTTAAAAATCTCCTGACAACAACAAAAAACAAAACCAACTAAAAAAACTATAAGCCCAGGTAATTTTACTAGTGAATTTTACCAAACATGTACATAGAGAATAATGCCAATTCTACAAAAACTCATCCATAAAATAAAAGAGGAGGGAACACTTCTCAACTTGTTTTATAAGATATTATCCTGCTGCGTAGTATTTCAGAAATAAAGAGCTCCTACCCTTCGTGACAGCATGGATGAATATGCAGAGCATTATGCTAAGTGAAATAAACCAGGCGGTGAAAGTCAAATACTATATGATCTCACCTATAAGTGGAACCTAATCAACAAAACAAGCAAGCAATATATAGCCAGAAGCATTGAAATAAAGGACAAACTGACCATAAACAGAGGGGAGGTGGAAGGGGATAATGGGGGGAAAGGGGAAGGGTCATCAAGGAACATGTATGAAGGATAAATGGACAAAACCAAAGAGGGGTAAGATCAAGGGTGGGAGGAGGGGATGGCTGGAGGGAAAAATGGGGAACTTATATGTATGACCCATGGACATGAACTAAGGTGGGAGAATGGTGGTGGGAAGGGAGGTGCAAAGTGGGAGGGGGTGGGAATAAAGAGGAGGAAAAAATGGGACAATATAATAGCATAATCAATAAAAAGTATTTTTTTTAAAGAGAGAAAAAAGACATTATCTCAACATCAAAACCAAATTAAAATAGTTTTTAAACACAGACCAATATTCATTATGAACATAGATTTTAAAATTCTCAGCAAATATTAGAAAGTCAAATTCAGGAATATATTAAAATATAATACATCATGACCGAGTGGCAAATATCCTGGGAAACCAAGCCTAGCTCAACATTTTAAAAATAAGTGTAATTCCCTATATATACAAACTAAAGAATATAAAATGCACATTCACCTCAATAGGTAAAAAATATTTGCCAAAATACATCATTTATGATTTTTTAAAAACTCAGCACATTAGAAATAGAGGGAACCTCCTCAACCCAATAAAGGAATCTACTAAAAAAATCTATAGCTAACTTCATATTAGTTGCAACAGACTAAATGCTTTGACTCTAAGGGAAAGATACATGCTCTCAATATTCCTATACTACTGTACAAGGTATTGTAAAATCATGGTAGTAAGGTACTATGGTCTAAAGCACTGTGGTTCTAAGCTATTGAATAAGGTAATAAATAAAAATGAAGAACATATAGTTTGAAAAGAGGAAGTGAAACTCTCTATATTCATAGATAACATGATTATCTAAAGGAAAATCTCAGATAATTCTCAAAAATGCTCCTAGAAATAAGTGAGGTTAGCAGGTTCACAATAAAAAATATAATTCTATAAAGTGGCAATGAAAAATCAGAAATTAATGTTTGAGAAATAGTATAATTTAAAATAAAAACCACAAAATATTTATGTATAAATCTTACAAAATATGAGCAAGATTTATATCCCCCCAAACTACAACACACTAAAGAAAGAAACCAAAGACCTAAATGAACAGAAATGTCATATTCATGGACTTGGAGTCCATATTGTTAAGTTATAGGTTGATTCTCCCTTAACTTCTCTGTACATTCCACACAATTCCAGTTGAAGTCCAGTAAAATATAGAAATCAATAAATTAATGCTAAAACTTATTGGGAAAGGCAAAGGAAGTAGAATAGCCAAAAATACTTTTGAAAAAGAATGTTGGAGGACTTACACTATCTGGTTTCAAGACATACTATAAACCTGGGTAGGTTATTTTCTGGGCTACCTATCCTGTTCCATCAATCTATATATCTGTGTTTATGCCAGTACCATGCTGCTTTGATTACTGTGGCCTTGTATTGCAGTTTGGCATCAGGTAGCATAATTCCTCCAACTTTGTTCTTCTTTCTCAAGATTGCTGTGGCTATTTGGGGTCTTTTGTGGTTCTGCATAAATGTTTGGATTATTTCTTCTAGTTCTGTGAAATATACCACTGGTATTTTGATAGGAATTGTGTAGAATCTATAGATAGCTTTGGGTAGAATGGACATTTTGAAGATGATAATTCTTCCTATCCATGAACATGGTATGTGCTTCCACTTATTTGTATCTTCAGCTTTTTTTCTTCAGTGTCTTATAATTTTCTGAGTACAGGTCTTTTACCTTCTTGGTGAAATTTATTCCTAGGTATTTTATTTTTCTGATGCAATTATAAATGGAATTGTTTTCTTAGTTTTCCTTTCTGATAGTTCAGTATTGATGTATAAAAATTCAGCCTATTTCTGGATTTTTATTTTGTATCCTGTTATTTTACTGAATTTAAATATCAATTCAAGTAGTTTTTTGGTGGCATCTTTAGGGTTCTCTATATACAATATCATGTCATCTGCAAATAATGACAGTTTTACTTCTTCCTTTCCAATCTGGATGACTTTTATTTCTTCTCTTTGATTGCTGTGGCTGGGATTTCCTATACTATATTGAATAAGAATGATAACCAACTTGGTCAATCAATACTGTAGAGCACATAAAGCAACCTGGACCTATACTTTGGTAACTAAAAATGGATCATAGACTTAAATATAAAAGCTGCAGCTATAAAATTTCTAGAATAAAACATAGGAGAAAATCTTTGTGATCTTGTGTTAAGGAAAGATTTCTTAAATATGATACCAAAAGCTAATCTATAAAAGTAAAATTTGTTAAACTGAACATCAAAATTAAAATTTTTTGCTCTTCAAAAGGTAGGAGCTCCTTCTTTCTCTCTGCTGTGTAGTATTCCATTGTGTACATGTACCATTGCTTTTGATCCACTCATTTACTAATGGGCACTTAGGTTGCTTCCAGCACTTGGCTATTATAAATTGTGCTGCTATGAACATTGGGGTGCATAGGTTCTTATGGATTGGTGTTTCAGGGCTCTTAGGGTATAATCCCAGCAGTAGAATTGCTGTGTCAAAAGGCAGTTCCATTTTTAGTTTTCTGAGGAAATTCCATACTGTTTTCCACAGTGGCTGCACCAGTCTGCATTCCCACCAACAGTGCACTAGGGTTCCCTTTTCTCCACAACCTCTCCAACACTTGTTTGTTGATTTGTTTATGATGACCATTCTGACTGGTGTGAAGTGGTATCTCATTGTGGGTTTTAATTTGCATCTCTCTGATGGCTAGTGATGCTGAGCATCTTTTCATATGTCTCTGTGCCCTCTGGATGGATGGAACTGGAGAGCATTATGCTAAGTGAAATAAGCTAGGGGGTGAGGGACAAATACCATATGATCTCACCTTTAACTGGAACATAATCACAAAAGAAAAAAGCAAACAAAATATACCCAGAGACATTGAAATTAAGAACAATATAACAATAACCAGAGGAGAGTGGGGAGGCTACAATGGAGGAGGGTTTTCAGGAACTACTGTAAAGCACACATGGACAAAACCAAGGGGAAGGGTGGAAGCAAGGGAGGGAGGTGCGTTTGGCTGGGGTAGGGGGTAGTGGTGGGGGGAAAATACAGACAACTATAATTGAACAACAGTAAAGTGACTTTTAAAAATTTTGCTCTTCAAAAGATACTAGTAACAATGAAAAGGCTAAGCTAGAGACTGAAATAAAATATTTACAAAACACATATATAATAAACAACTTGTATCTAGGTTATACTAAGAACTTTCAAAACTCAATAAAAAGAAATCAACACAATTGAAAAATGTGCAAAACTTCTCAAAAACACTCACCAAAGATGTATGAATTACAATAAGCACATGAAAAAGTGCACTACACACCTATCAAAATGGCAAAAATTAGCACAAAAACAACAAAATTCTGAAAGTATCAATTTCTGGCAAATACATAGCACAATTGAAACTTTTATACATTGCTGGCTACAATGCAAAATAGTGCAGCTAGCCATTAAAAAAAAAACAGTTTGACAACTTCTTACAGAGTTAAATGTACACTTATTATGAGACCCAGCAAATCCTACTCTCAGATATTTACCCCAAAGAAATGAAAATGTATATCCACATATAAAGATCATGTTCACAAAAAAATTGTGCACCGATGTTAATAATAGCAGCATTATTTATAATTATCCAAATCTAGAAGCAACCCAAACGTCCCTCAACTTGTGAATGGATGAACAAATGGTAGCACATTCATACAAAGGAATGCTACTCAGCAATAAAGAAATAACCCACTGACATGTGCAATCACACAGACTACGTCCATTTTAATAAATGAAAGAAACCAGGTGTCAAACTTGTATTCCATTTGTACATATGTATGATTACATTTGTTTCTTAAAGAGGCAATATTTTGGGAACAGAAATCCATCAGCATTTCCAGAAAATGGAAATGTTGGGACTGCTTAATTATAAAGGGGCAGGAGATACTTTGTCAGGAAGATGAAACTGTCCTTGACCTTGACTGTAGTGGGGATTCCCACACTCTACATGCTCGCTGAGACTCATGGAACTCTACACTAAAAGGGTGAATTTTACTGTATATAAATTGTTCCTCAATAAATCTTACTTTTAAATAAATCTCTACATTCCTCTAAGTGAAAAAAATAAATCTCTACTTTTCCCTAAGTGAAAAAAGCCACTGAAAAAGTAATATGGATTGTGACCTCCCATTTATGTGAAAGACTCTGTGAAGAAGTAGAGGGTTTTCATGTATGTATAAAATTTTGAATGATTTTAATTGTAGTTACTTCTGTTAGGATGTGCATTTAATATGTAATAATTGTGCATTTAATATGTAATAGTTGTGTGTTAAAAATAGCTTATAAAGTGAATAACTAGATATGAAAAAGTTACATTTCTTTACAATTTTCTGAATGCTTACTTATAATTTCTGTACTATCTCATGGACCTTTAATAGTTTGTAGACTGGAATCAGTGCATGGACAACTTGTATAGATAATTTCCTGGAATAAAATTGTAACGGGTTTTAGAAAATTAAACATTTAAAAATAAGCAATATTGTAATATATAATAATATATACTTATTATTAACCTATTCCATTTCAGTATACTTAGGGTTCCTAAGCAATAAAAGAAGATTATAAATGAATATGTAAAATCTAATTCTACTTTTGTTTCATAAATATATATCCGTCATACATGTTTACGGAAAATATTCTGGAAGTTAATATATCAAAATGTGAGTAAATATTATTTCTAGGTGGGCTTATTATACTTGTTTTATTTCTTTCCTTGATATTTTCTAATTGATTAAAATATTCATGTATTAATTATTATATATAATGGGGGGGGAAGAGACCTCTACTTAGTAATGCATGGAAACCAATGTATTTGGTGCACAGCTTTCCATTTCAGAGACCAAGCACTCCAAAGACTATAGAACCTTTTAGGTTAGATATGTCAGTAGGGATTCCCGTCCCTGGGAGGCCAACTTCTGGACCAGCTCTTCTGGTAAAAAGCATTCATTTTAAATTCTCATTTACACATTCCTACCATGTGTGAAGTATAATACCAGATGCTGCAGAGGATACAGAATGTGTGAGAAAGCCTGTGTCTTTAATGACTTCTGAGTATTTTGGGGGTGGTATGAGGAGCTGAACTCCTCAAAGATATGGGAGAAGGAAACTTGATTGTTAAAATTAATGAAACACTGGGAGAGATGAAAATGTCCTAGAAACAGGGACCAGCAGGAACCAAAGTATCCATGGGAGAATGTTAAACCTCAGCCCATTGATGCTGAAAGGTAGGTACCTAAGTGAAGTTGGGTTGAGAATTCTATGGAGGCCAAATCATGAGGCGCAGCAGGGCCAGGATGAGCAGCTGGGGCTTGTAGTTACTAGGGAGCCATTAAAGACTTATGTAGGGAGGAAAGACCCACCAGAGCCCTGTGAAGTCACACTTCCGCTGACTATGTGAAAAACACCATGGAGTTAGTGTATGCAGGGGTGGTTCAGGGAGAACATGGAGGTGGTAAGACCAGGGATTTGAGAGAAAGGTAACTAGGTTTTTAACTGAGGTAGGATAAAGGGAAAGAGGTGAACACAAGGAGAGGACCTGGATTGTACCAACTGTTCAGACATCACACATGAATGATGAGGAAGGAAGGAGAAGAAAAAGCTAACTTAAAGTTTGAGGTGCAGAAGAGACATCCAGGTAGAGATGGAAGATAATGTTCACGGAAACAGAGAGTTCTGTGGGTGGACAGAAAATAGGGGATGTCTCCCCAAAGGCACCAGGACAGGCTATCTGAGGGGCTATGTGAGGAGACCCTTAAAAGGCATTTAAGGTCTGTGGTAAGATTTGGGTGATTACAGGCAGTGATGGGGTTTGACGGCAGGGAAGGGGGTGCCATTTGCACAGTTAATGCTGAAAGAGAAAATAAGCTCACCAACAGAGAAAACAAGGTAAGGTCAAGGTGGGGAAGAGAAGGGCAGGCAGCAGAATCAAGGAAGCAAGGGAGGTTTGCAGATGTCTTTATGAAGGAGTGAAAGGCAGACTGGATCCAACCAAGGGGCTGAGGGGTGTTCGGAGAGGTGGTGAGGCCATGGGAATAATACAAGGGTGAAGAAAGCCTCAGAGAGTGGTGGGCAAAAAATTCAGGGCTGAGAAGAGACCATCTGTGGGTCTTTAAACTTGGAAGTGACTCTGGGAAGAGTATAGTGCCCAGGGAAGAAGCCAAACAAGTTTTAGGACTCTGGGCATGATGTGAGAGGTAAAGGGGCTAGATGAGGCAATGAGGAAAGAGGGAGATGGAGAAGGAGGAAGGCAGGAACTTGGAGCAGGGGGTGGTTATAAAGTTAAGTGAGGGTTTCCTCTTCTTTTTCTCTTCTTTTCTTTCCTTTTCTCTTTTTTTTTCTTTTCCTCTCCTTTCCTCTCCTGTCCTCTCCTCTCTTCCCCTCTTCTTTCCTTTTTTGTTAAAGGATCAACAAAACAGAGAAGCAAAATATAACCAGAAACACTAAAATAAAGAACAAACTGACAGTAACCAGAGAGGAGGGGGGAAGGGATGATGGGGGAAAATAGGGGAAGGTCCATCAAGGGACATGTATAAAGGACACATGGACAAAGCCAAGGAGGGTATGTTCAAGGGTGGGAGGAGGGGGTGGAGTGGGGTGGGAGGCTGAGGTCAAGTGAAAATGGAGACAACTGTACTTGAAAACCAATAAAAATAAATAAATATTTTTAAAAAACAGTCGATGAAACTTCATCTTTTAGGTGGGAGATAGGCCACGTTAAGGGGACAGAGACACAAAAGTTGGAGTGACTGTGCCCAAAAGGAAGACTGTGGCAGGCAAGAAGTCTGACAGAGGCAAGGGAGAATACCTTGTCTTTGGCTATAACACAAGCTCTCGAACTTTCTCAGTTCATGGTGCCCTTGGTGTCTCCATAATGTTTTCCATGGAGGGCTCATAAACCAAAAGAAATACCTAATAGTTTCATTTTATGACACTATTTAATAAGTACTTATATCCTAACAACTGAGTAGCCATTTGACAAAAATAATACACATAAATTGAAAGAAAACATTTTTCTCTCATTCTTCAAGGCCCACACTGATCACTAAGGGGATGTGTGCACTTCTTGGGCCCTACAAAACTTCCCAAACTTTGGAATCACTCATACCAGGCACTGCCACCTGGATTTCCTATTCCATATTGATTTCATACTGTACTCACTTTTTGTCATATCGATGGCCACAAACATGCAACTTTACAAAGATACGATGTTATCAAAAGAAATGTAGCATGATCTAATGCTGAAACTATGAGTACCTGAACAGGTAGTTCACAGAGGGTCTGACAGATGCCGTGTATTACTGTGTTGCCCTCAAACCTTTAAAATATCCTCTGGCTTCCCTGTGAACCTTCTGTGGCAGCCTGGGGAGCCTGAGCACACATTTTGGGAATGATAGGGCTGCGGGAGAATGAGAAGGAGAATACAGGGCTTCCTAAGGTGGAGAGCAGGGATGTAAGGAAGCTCAGAAAACCAGGTATCTGCTGGTTCCCCAAGTGCTGCAACCCCTGGCTCCTGAATTTATTTTTGCAATTAGGAACTAAGAGGTAGAAAGGTGTGCTAAGCAGGCCCCTCGCTTACAGCCTATACAACTCAATGCAATTTCAGGAATACCAGTTCTTACCACCCCAGTTTACCTGCAGGGTATGAAAGTCCTCGACCAATTTGCCATATGACTCATTAACCAGGGGAAATCATTTAAGTGAACACTAGCTAAACATTGACCAAGGTCACCATTTAACCTTCAGGGGAAAATGACCCTTAACCACCTGCATATGGCCAAATTGAGCCACAAGCACTGGAAATGCCAACATCCTACTCTTGAAATGTTCTAGGGCTGCTTGGCTCAGGGCCTAGAGAGGCCAAGGAAGTGTCAGGAGCCAGTGAAGTGGGAGGGGGCAGGATGGAGGGAGCTGATGGAAAAAATATTCATGGCAAGTAGGGATCAGGAAGGCAGCCTTGGGGTGGAATAAGCAGGGCAAGCTCACCTCAGTGACTGTAAGTCAGTTGCCCAAGGCCAACAAGCTGACCAGGAATGAGGGACACAAATACCCAGACAGGAACCTTTCCCTTGGCTCAGACCTCACCTTCTTCAGGACACCCCAGCTACTTTCTGCTCTGTCCATTAAAGACATGGAGGGCAAGTGGATAAAGTATGGAAAAGAGCTCAAAGGGAAGGGAATTAGTCTGTATGAGGAAAGATGAACAGAGCCCAAGTTCTGCCCAGAAGGAAGGCCATGGGTATTCTACCATATACTCCAAAATTTCTCTCTGTCTCTCTCTCTCTGTTTCTGTCTCTCTCTGTCTCTGCCTCTGTCTGTCTGTCTGTCTCCCTCTCTTTTTCACACACACACACACACACACAACACACGTCCTTCAGGGGATACACTGTAGACTAAAGCAGGGACAGTATGGGGTAGGCATAACACTGAAGTGAAAGATACTAACATTTTTGGCTTACTTGCAACTTAATAAACTTTTACTGTAGACATTATTTTACAGTTGAGGAAAGTGAGTTCACAGCATTTACTAATTTGTTCAAAGTCACACCACACATAAGTGGTAGCAGTGACTCCAAAGCCTTTCTTTTTTCCCTATTTAACTCATTTGCCCTACATACCTAGTGTCCTCACCACCAGATTAAAGTTCACAGTACACTCCTGGGGTCTCGGAATCTGAAGTTCTTAAAAGGTAAGGATGCTAATATCTTTTGTCATGTTGCATATACTTAACACTATATCTATAATACATTTCCTAACTTTATAATTCTTTTAAAAATTTAAAATATAAAACAATTCTAAGATAAAAATATGTGTCTGTTTACCCTCTACTATTAAAGGTTAATATTTTAACTACTTGCTTCAAATATTCCTGCTCTATGTAAAATATTTCCAATATATCTAAATGCCTGTGTTCTACCCCAGGTATCCCTCCCCTTTCACAGTTACCCACTCTCCTGGAGTTAGTGTATAACATCTCATGTTTGTTTCAGTAATTTTACTTCACTAGGGTGTACCACTAAACAATATATACTATTAAATGTATTTACATAAATGGTATCATACCAGAAGTATATTTCTGCAACTTGTTTTAACTCATAACCATATTATGAGCTTGTTCATTTATTTTAACTGTTATATAGTATGTCATTACACGAATGAACCACATTTTATTTTCCTTCTCCCCTACTGAGGGTTGGTTGGCCTGTGTGGTAGTTGTCCAGGGCAACCATAACCTTAACAAAGTACAACAGACTTGAGGGCTTACCCAGTAGAAACATTCTCTTCCAGTCCTAGAGGTCAGAAGTCTGAAATCAAGGTGTCAGAAGGCCTTGCTCCCTCTGAAGGCTCTAGGAGAGAATCTCCCCCTGCCTCTTCCAGCTTCTGGTCACCCTGGCATTTCTTGGCTTGCAGCCACGTTACTTCAATCTCTGCCTCCCTCTTCACATGGCTTCTTCTCTACTTGTCTCTGTATCTAAATCTCCCACTCCTTCTTTCTCTTGTAGACACAGTAATTGGATTTAAGGCCTGCCCTATTCCAGGATGAACTCATCTCCATTCTTCTATTATATTCGCAGGCTCTCAGTCCAAATGAAGTCATACTCTAAGATTCCAGGTGGGCACGAATGTTTGGGGGAAATGCTATTCAACCCACTACAAGCTCTTTCTACTTATTTGCTTGTTATGCATGTGCCTTACACATGCTGAATGATTTTCTAGGGCTAATATCGAGAAGTGAAATTGCTATAGGTCAGATTTTATATTTATTAAGTGATGCCAAATGGAAGACCAGATACCAAATCATAATCCCATCAGTTACAATGTATAAGCATTCCTCTCTGGGCACAGCTTTACCAAAATCTGGTGTTGTTACTTATTCATTTTTTCTAGGTTGATGAGTATGAAGTGGTATTTCAATGATGTTTTATTTTGTCTTTCCTCAATTAATGCTAAGGTTGAGTGCCTTTATATTTCTTCAAGGAGAAAACACATAACCACCACTTGATGGTAATGACATGAAGGTAAGAGGATAAGTTATCTATTCAAGACCTTCCTGGCACTAGGATCCTTCTAAGCCCATACATGTATTGGTTTCCTCTGTAGGGCTGTCTCACTCAAATAAATCACTTATAATTATTTTTCTTCATATCTAAGGTAAGGCCAAGCCCTTCAGTGGGAACAAAAAGAATATAAAACAAGACTCTCACCTTCTAAGAACTTACAACATTATGGTAGAAAAGGCCCTCACATGCAGACACACATAACAAATATGAGAAAAAGTCAAACAAACAATGTAGACAACAACTAGATACTAATCTGCATGAGAATAAGACCTGGGCTTGTTCCCACTGTGTCTCCCAACTTTTGGGATCAGAGTTGGCCATCAGTAAAGTCTTATCGCATGGACGTAGGAAGGACTGTATAATTTTTGGAGTCACTTAATTAACATAGATTGAAGTGGTGACAGTGGGTCTCATCAAAGGGGTGGGGTATTTGGCTGGGCATTGCTGAATGAGCAGGATCCAAATGTACAGAATCAGAGTAAGCAGAAAAAGGGGTGACGAGCTTAAGAACATCTCATGATGGAATGTCATCATCTGAATTATACACCCCAGGCACAGAGGAGAAGTAGTAGTAACAGCCACTAATACTTGTTACAGGTCTTTGTTACATACCAGGTGTGTACTGAAGGCATAAAAAACATTATTTCATGTAATCCTCACAAAAACCCTAAGAGGGAGGTACTATTATTATCATCCCAACGTGGAGGCTCAGAGATTAATATGAGTGGATTGTTCACAGCCCCCAACTTGTGAGTGGCTGCATCAGGGTTTAAGTACAGATCTCCCTCCCTCCCAAGACCAAATTCTTAACCTCTCTTTTACCCCTCCCCCCCTTTTAATACTTTAATTGGTAAAATACATATAACATAAAACACCACTTTTGCCATTGGAAATGTACAGCTCAGTAAAGTGAAGTACATTCACACTGTTGTGCAACCAACCTGCAGAACTCCTTTCATCTTCTAAACTAAAAATCTGTACCCATTAAACACTAGCTGCTCATTCCTCCTCCCCCAAGCCTCTGGTAATCACCATTCTACTTTCTGTCTCTGTGAATGTGACTACCCTAAGTACTGCATGTAAAAGGAATCATATATTATTTGTCCTTTTGTGACTGCCTTATTTTTTATGGGATAATGTCTTCAAGGTTCATTCACATTATCACGTGTCAGAATTTCCTCCATTTTTAAGGCTGATTAATAATCCACTTTTTATTTATCCCACACCTTTTACATTCATGCATAGGTAGATATATCACATTTTTTACATTCATTTTCTGTTGATGGACAGCTGTACTGCTTCTGCTTCTTGGCTCTTATGAAGAGTGCTGCCATGATCGTGGGTGTACAAATATATTTTCAAGACCCTGCTTTCCATTCTTTTAGGTACATACCCAGAAGGGGATTGTTGAATCACATTGCAATTCTATTTTCAATCTTTTGAGGAACTGTCATGCTGCTGTCCATAGCATTTTGCATTTCAACCAAAGGTTCCAATTTCTCCACATCCTCAAGTCTCTTTTATATCCCTGCCCACAAGCAACCTCACAATGAAATGACTGCTAAATAAACCATACATCTTCAAACCAAACCTAGGCAAAGTGAACTGGATTCACATCAGCTGCCGGCAACCAACCCATAGCAAGATAACAGCTGATAGTTAACAAAACAATCCCATTCTCCATTTCAGGAGAGCGTGCCAGGCAACCACACTAGGTCCCCACCACCTAATGGGGCTTCCCTGAGCCCAGAGGTGTTCCTCAGTAGCCAGGAAGTACTCAGCAGCAGTCCAGGCTACACTTCCCCGGTATCTTGTGACTCCCCTCCTTCCCTGGCACTCAGTTTATTTTCCATTGCCAACATTGTCAGTGACTACACTGAAAAGCTATGTCAATCGTTTCTTTGTCTGAGGGAAGGACATTTATCATTTGCTTTTCTAAATTTAAAAATGTGGGCGTTGGCTCACATTACGCTCTGTAATTTCAGTTAGTGAGTTAATGGGAAAGATGCATTAACATTCTGTTTGTGGTTTAAAATACATATTTACACAGTTTGACTTTTCATATCCCCAAACTTATAATTTATCCATCATTATGCTCACTGTTCTCTACTCTTAAACATTAACTGCCCTCATTTAGGTGATGAAAGACGGGGAGGCAAGCTGTGGTGGTTTCATGCATATGGAAAGCTGATCATCCCAAAGCAGAGTGGCACACTCTTGCCCACTGGTTGGGGAAGGAAAAGACTCTGGCTGAAATCTCTGAGTTAATGGGTTCATGCAGAGCTATTGCCTCCAAACATAACAGACAAGGGTGACTGAGCTGGAGCCTTGCATCAACTCTACCATTTTATGTTCAGGGCTAGATATAGCCACGACCCTGACCTTGCATACCAAGAGCTCAGATTCCCACCCACAGTGGCTGCTGAGGATCCCAGGATACTGGTAAACTTCCTGCTTTATCTTCCTATTTGTTTTATTACAAAATGTTTTAGCTTTTTACCAGCACATTTAGCACCTCCAGCTCATTCTTAAATCACACATATTTCCCTGTATTTCTACTGCCATCTGAACAAATGCAGTAAGTGTTGCCCAGGGAAAAGGATACATCCTTGCGCTCAGACAGAGCTGGTTCAGACCCCAGCTCTACCACTTATCAGCTAGAGAAACTTGGGTGATTCAGTGAAACTCTGAGGGTCTCAATGATTTCAGCCATAAGAAGAGGGAGATAAAAGCTACCTCGTGAACAATAGCCAGTGTTTATAGTATACATTCTCAGTGACAGGGCACAGTACGCTACATATTATGTTTCTTTCGGTTCTACTATAATACCGTATAAAGAACAGCAAGGAAAGTGCCTTTCCCACTTCTAGCCTTTGTGTCTCACTGAATGGCTTTCATAGAGTAGGAACTTAATGTTTAGTGCCTGTTGAATTAATCACAGGGACAGAACAATTGTCATATCAAACTAATGAGAACAATTAGGAAGGCTTTAGTCTAACAAGAAAGTCAAAGACTGAGGAAGGATCCCATCAGAATCAGTAGAATCACACAAGGACAAATAAAAACACTTGTTCCTTTTATCCTAGTGGGAAAGAGGAAGAGAAACTTGAAAACTGGATAAACTAGTAAATTTTAAGACAAAGGGAGAATTTTTTTTATTGAACTTGTAAACATTGTCCCCAGAGGAGGTACAGGCTGAAGTGACCAATATATCCCCCCCACCAAAAAAAATTAAGTGAGCTTACCAGCACCAAGACCCATAAAGAACTGACTAGCCATATACAAAATAAATAATTAGGAAATAGGTTGGGTGCCTACCAGACTTACCTTTTGAGGGCCTGTGCTTCCTTCTTGCCTGGCTTCCTGTTCAGAAACTATGGGTCAGTTCCTAATTTACATTCCATTCCCCTCAGGGCCTTCCTGCTTGTAGACAACAAATTGAATCCCTACCCTTAAAGTCTCAAGATACATTGTAGTCCCCGCTTATCCACAGGGAATATATTCTAAGACCCCACTGAATGTCTGAAACCACACACGATACCAAACCTTATATGCACACTGATTTTATCCTATACATACATATGTACCTATGATAAACTTTAATTTGTAAATTAGACACAGCAAGAGATTAAGAATAAGCACTATGCTAAGTGAAATAAGCCAGGTGGTAAAAGACAAATACCATGTAATCTCACCTATAAGTGGAACCTAATCAACAAAATAAGCAAGCAAAATATAACGAGAGACATTGAAATAAAGAACAAACTGACAGTAATCAGAGGGGAGCGGGGAGAGTGATAATGGGGGAAAGAAGAGGAAGGGTCATCATGGAACATGTATAAAGGACCCATGGGCAAAGACACAGGTGGGAAGAATTGAGGGTGGGAGTGGGGGTGGGTGGGGCAGGGGGGAGTGGTGGCAGGAAAATGGAGACAACTGTACTTGAACAACAATTAAAAAACCCCAATAACTAATAATAAGACAGAAAAATTAGAACAATATATGTATACTGTAATAAAAGTTATGTGAATAACTTTTTGGAATGATTATTAAGTAAAATAAGGATTACTTGAGCATAAGCACTGAGATACCATGACAGTCAATCTGATAACCCAATGGGCTACTAAGTGACTAAGGGGTAGGTGGTGTACATAGTATGGATACACTAGAGAAAGGGACGATTCATGCCCCAGGTAGGACAGAGTGGGATGGTGCAAAATTTCATCATGCTTCTCAGAATGACATGCAACGAAAATTTTTGAATTGTTTATTTTTGAAATTTTCCATGTAGTATTTCTGGATAACAGTTGCCCATGGGTAACTGAACCCATGAACAGCAAAACTATAGCTAAGGAAGGACCACTGTAATCTCTCCAAAGAGTAGGCAGACTTTAATAAAACTCTCCTAGAGGGAAATGAACTCACCCTGAATCAGAGACACAAAGATTTGTAGGAGAGAGAAATATATACTTTGGGGGAGGGAACCTCTCTGCGCTCTGGTCATGCAGCCACGTCTTACAGAGACAGAGATGGCTATGGAAGGAGCAGAAATGAGTGTCCTCTCCGCTGCAACCTTGTCACTAGCCTCTGCTAGATTCCAGCAGTGAGGAATCACTCTTCTCCATCAGGCTGTCTCTCTCTACTGCTCTCAAACCTTGGACAGATCGAAGCCTGTGTCATTGATCAGCAGCATAATGATGGCTGGTCTATCTTTTTTCTCCTTTTGGTCTTCAGTGTAAGCCCTTCTATCTCGGTCTCACTGGTCCTGCTTTAGGCATCTGGAGTGGGACAGCTGATGCCCTCTTCAGATATTGAACATGGTCCCTCTGACATCCCTTTAAGGCCCTTCTTTTCCAGGCTAAATGTATCTAGCTCTTTCTATAGTTGTTCTGATGACCTAGCACTGAGAATCCCCATTCATCCCCCTAAAATGACCCTGCATGACTGATTTTTCATGGTAGATGAGGATTTTTGTCTTCCTTGGGACAATAAACAGGGTGGGCTATGAAATGCTAATACTATCCTATATGAAAGTCACAAAGAGAATGAAGGCATAAAATACCGTATTTTTCAAACTATAAGATGCACACCCCAAAATTTGGGAGGAAAGGGGGCGCATCTTATAGCCTAATGCAGCTTACCTGGCTTGCTGTGGCAGGGGCGGGGGACAGTGGAGCGTGGTCACAGGAGGCAGGAGCAACGTCACCTGCTGCATTTTCCTCCCAAATTGGGGTGGGGTGCGTCTTATAGCCCCAAAAATATGGGTAAGTATCAGAGCCTCTAAGAACCTTAGAGATAATCCGGTGTACATTCTACTTTGTAAAGGGCTTGAAGGTCACAGGCAAAACCTGGTTCAGAGTCCCTGCCTACAATTCCTTGGCCGGAGAAAGTAGTTCTGCTCTACACTGCTTCTGTGGATAAAGATTGCTAGTACCCGGTGTGTTAGTCTCCTATCACATGAGCATCCCTATGTAATTCCTTCACCTGACATTGGGGTGCACTGGCATACTTCTCAACCCCACCCCCACCCCCCACCCCCCAGGCAGATCTAAGTGCCTGCCAACTCTGGGGATGATTTACAGGGCCTGGGAGATGATTTTCCAAGAAAACACTCCATTTAATTGGCCTTTGGTATATCTCCTCAGTGGTGATTTATTTGTCTAGGACAAGCCAAAGAACATCTCTCCCCACCTCTACAAAGCCTCTGGTCCCTGGTCCTCCGAGTTCAGCAAGTTTCTGGCCAGAGAATGTTCTTTCTCTCTGCCCACTCAGCATTTTTTTCTGTGGTTTGCAATCTCATTTGCTAAATATACTAGGATGCCCTGTACACAGTGGTCTACAGTTCCAAAGTGTGCCTGACTTCCTTTGGCTACGACCATCAGTCATAAGTCACTGTGCTGGCAGCTGCCATCCATTTATATCCATGACCCATCAGGAATGAAAGTTCAAGTTCTTCCACAGCAATGCCTTTTTCATTCTGGACACTTGCATGAGAGTAGTACCCTCCCTTCCACCCCCCAGCCCCCAAAACACAAGTACCTAGCAGAGTGGTAGGCATAGAGAAGGCCTTCGGTGAACACTTAGTAAATGAAATGCTTACGAATATTCAAGGAATAATTTTAAACTTGACACTTATTTGTGAGTGTTGAGTGACAATGGCAGACTGAGGCTAAAATCACCTTGAATGCAAACCTAGACGGCAAGTACGATGAAGCACATTCTGAGTGGATGAAGCCAGGGCTTGAAAAAATAAGCAGTATAAAATTTCCCAGCCTTGCAAATAGCTTCAGACTTTTACCAGCCTACAGCTGCTTTCTACCAGTCCCATTGACACAACCCCTGCCAAGCAGTCTCTGCAAGATTTTCTAAAAGATGAGAATTTCCAAGAGATAGAAAGAGACTCATATGCAAAGTTTTGAAGGGACAGTCTGGTTAAACTCTCCCCACTGAGCAGGCCTGATGCCTGCAATGCAGTGCTCTGAACTCAGCAGTGCTGGGCTTTCCTGGGAGACTGGAGTAGGGGTGGAGAGCGGAGGGCTAGAGGAAAATCAGAATATGTGTTCATTGGTCCCCAATACAGAAGTTTGGTTTGAAACATTGTGAAAGGCAGTTTTTAAGTGTCAGGAAACTAAATAATGGGAGGAGGGGGTGTAAAGCATGAGAAGGTGGTGGAAGGGGTGGAAGGAGCTAGTTATTGACCCTTATGGGTTGGAAGAGCTGCTGAGATGCTTGTGTTGCCTCAAACATTCTCCTGACTGCAAACAGGCCATCTTCTGGTAATATTCTTCATGGAGAGTGGGGCATGGTGGGTTGCAGGGAAAGAGCCAGAATCACTAGGAAATATGGAGGATGTTTGGGTTCCATGGAAATGAATGCCTTGAGCTAACTCTTCCCTGCAAACCAAAGGGTTTTCCCCTGCAGAACTATCCTCCCTTGTCCAGAAAGCATTATCAACACAATGGTGGGTGACTGGATAGAGAGTGGTCACAGAACAGGGGCTGGGGATGAAGCTAAGAGAAAGGAAAATTTCACCATCTCTGTGGGGAAGGGACCATGGGACAGGCCAGCCCCAGCAACAGCATTCTTCAAGAGTGTATGTGTGGGGCAAGCTGACTTGATCTGGGCTAGCAAAAGAGGCTTTCTCCTCCCAGATGCTCCAGGGAACTGTGGAAAATACAGTGCAAGATTACATTACCAATTTCTGTTGGCCTAACACAATGAAAACCCATATCTAATTTGCTGTCCACTATCCCCCCAGGTCCCCTTCAGCATTTACTGCTTTCCAAATATCTTCCTCCCATTGAATATCTGTGTTTCGAATTATTTGTCCCCAGATGTATTAGGCTGTATTTACTGCAGCTGAATCTCATCTAGTGATTTCCTGTCCATATGCCTGACAGCTCCAGGTCCCTTTATGCTACATCTCTGTCATTGATGGGCTTTGTAATGCCTCTCCATTTAGGGCAATATAAAATTTAATTAACATATTCTTTACAAATTTCCTAAGTTATTAACAAAAATGCAGAACACAATGACACAACCACCCCTGTGCACCCCCGTGGCCTTTGTCCATCTCCAATGCCACAAGGAAGTGGTCCATCAGCACATGGAAGAGCTTGTGCCAAGCCCTTTAATCATGAGACAGGCAAAAGAATCCTTGGTTCAGTATAATGAAAATGACATTGAACCAGGACCTAAATGAGGCAGATTTCAGTCCCAGCTCTGCTAATAGTTATAAGATAAGAAACCCTGAGTAACCACCTCTATATTCACTTAGTAATGGATATGTTCACTATGAGTCTTCATAAAAGATTTAAGAAAGATATTAATAATTCTGATAACAATGCTAACAATAGCTAATTTTAATTAAGCTACTACTATGTGCCAGATACATTACTTATACTATTTCTAACCTTCACCATATTCCTGTGAAGTTAAGTTTTATAACCTGCATTCTGCAGATGAGAAAATTGAACTGAAAGAGTTTAAAGGACTTGCCAAAGGGCACAATAGTTAAAAGCTCTGCCTTTAACTGGTATCTTTATGATTTGGAAATAAAATACAACATAATATTCTGGTAGAACCCTCTGGATGCTAAGAAAGAGTTGATATTGAAGTCATGGGCTGCTCCTCAGCTAAGCTTCTTTTTTCCCTAGCAGTTGTCCACATGGTCTCCCTTGCCTGTAAATGTTGCTTGAGGGTCTGCAGGGTGCCAGGACCTTTGCTGGACAAGAAAGCTTCAGCCATGGTTGATTCAAGGTTCTCAGAGCTTCACCCCTGAACCTCGTCTTTCTCACAGTGTCCAGGTAAAGGACTGTTACTGGGAAGTATTCTATGGTCAAACGAATTTGGGAGACATCGAGTTAAGCGAGGTTCTTCCCCCTGAGACCCTCTAGCCTTTGATATCATCCCAATGCATATTAGATCACTCCCAAAGCGGGCAGAGAATGCAGTACTTCTTTCCACTTTATTTAGTTGTAGAAACCTTTTAGGAGCAGCATCTCCAAACACCACTCCTCCCAGGAACAGACTTGGGGAAATGCTGCAGTAACAGACTGAAAGGGCATTGGCGTCTTCCAAGGTCTCAGCCTTCAGCAAGCTCTTGCCTCCCTCTGCATTCCTCTACCATGGGCTGTCTAGAGAGACCCTTGGGCCCATGGGATATATTGTCCAGTGTTATTAGATAACTCATGTTTATGGACTCAATTGAAAGATCGCAGAAATAAGAGAAGATATTTGATTCATCCTTCCTAACCCTAAGACTTCTCTTTATTCATGTCTTTTTAATATCTTATTTCGTATCCCATTTTAATTCCCTTTTCCACCATATACACCCTCCTTCTAGTGTTAAAATGAGTCCTTGTAAATCATGGCTTTGTTTCTATTTAGTTTTAAAATATTTAAATAGTACTGTGCATATATACTTTATTTTCTCTTTTTAAATTAAACCCTATTTTTTAAACAATGATGTTTTAAAATGTAGATTTTATTGGTAAGGCCAATAAAATCAGGAGATGATTGCTATTGAGAAGATGGACTGTTACTCACAGTTCTCAAGAGGAATGGGCACACCACACCACGCAGGGGTACACGGGGAAGTATCGGATTGGTCAGGAGGCAGAAGGAACGAGGGGAAAGTATGAGAAAGGGGCTTTATCGTGGTTTTGTGGGAAGGAATGGTGGAGGCGACGTAAGCAGGCGTAGGGTTGGCTAGCCGGAGTGATTTCAGCAGGCTCTGGGCTATAGGAGCTGCCCTGCGTTGTCTGGCACCTGAGTTTGAGATGGCTGGGTCAGAGGTATACTGCTTCCTGAAGTGTAGGAGCGGGGTAGAGGAGGTGGTTCCGACTATGGACTCTGGACTGGTTAGTTTTCATATGAAAGGTATTCTCCCAGATGAGTCACTTGTGATCTCTAAGACCTGTTTGGCCCTGGGAGGGGGAACATTTTCCTCATCAGCTAGGCTCCAGATGCCAGAGCATCAAGAATACAGGAAATAATAAAATGTAGTTTATTAAATTTAGCCAAGCTACCACGTCTCCACCGAATCCTTGCTCCTGGCTGTTGCGCCATTCTCCAAGGCAGACATCTACCACAATCTCCCACAGTTGCCTTCAACTCCAAGTTGCTTTCCACTCTCCACTACCACAAATAATACTGTAATAAAAGTCCTCATAAACACCTTCTTATGGTCCTATGTAAAAATTTCATTGGGATATATATCTTATAATGGAATTGCTGGGTCAGAGGGCATGAGTATATTAATTCAACTATAATTCAACTACAGAGCTGTATTGTACTATATTCAACTATAATTGTACTCCAGAACTGTATTCATACCAACAGAGCATGAAGGTTCCTAAAACCCCTCTTTAGTTGCTCTAGTCTAATAGGTGCAAACTTGCAACTTATTCTTATATTAATTTGCATTTTTCTGATTTCTAACAACTGATTTATTTGGCTTTGTTACAGTAAATATCCAATACATGTTTGTTAAACTGATTCTAGGTGAGCAATAAATAACTAATGGGAAATGTTAGATGGATATTCTTTGGGTTATAGGAGCAGGGGCTGCCTAGCTCTGGCTCAGCATGCCAGAGATCCGTGAGCAAAGGCACTTACTATTGCAAAAACAAATACATCTTTGTTTTTGGCTTTTATGAATGAGACCAGAGTCTGATGTAACCATCCAGGAGACAAATCTCATTTTGACAGCTTGCCCCAAAGTGACAGGCAGGGAAGCCCAGGCTGAAGAAGGTATACAATGCAAGTCTGTGCTAGGTCAAGTTAGTAGCTGGAGGCTGAGAACCAAGATTTAGAAGTACAAATAGTCATCTCATCTCTATGCTAGTGGGTTCTATGGTATGACATCACTAAAATATTTAAACAAGAAGAGATGTAGTTTGTTAAATGTAAGCTAATCAAAGCAGAGAGAGTAAAAGACAGTATTTAATATCTGTTACATAATATGCACATATTGCACATATAGCCAAATATAATGCATCTATAGTAAATATATATAAATATATAAATGTGCTCATCTAGTAAGCATTTATGTTTGTAGATACATGCTTCATATAACAGTATGTTTCTATAGATAATTTTTTCCCTACAATTATACTACAAATCTAATATCCAAGTAGTATCCAGTTTAGTCCCTACTATCAGATCCACTTATATAGATGGATTTGTTTGGTTGGTTCCATCGTAGGCAATCAGCAGGATTAAAAAAAATAAAAACATAATATGTCAATAAAAATTTATATGCATACAAAATATATACCACTCTATAAACAATCCATGGCTATCTCTGATTTTATATAAACAAAGGCCCGATAGGTAATCTGATAACAATGCTTTTATTTTAAAAAATGGACAGTGTTAGGTGTAAACACCACTAACTGGAGGCCAATACAAAATCTGAATTTGATACTAGGAAACATAAAGGTGTCACTGGGGCCATGCCAGATATTTCTCTCTCAACTCTACTTTCTCCTCTGCCCACAATAAGAAAGTCTTCAGTGCAACTGCTAAAAGTAAACTGGCTGCTGCAGCTGTTTCCCACTAAGGGTTCCTGGAGGGGTCATGGCACGAAGACACAGCCCATCTTGACAGGAGTGATCACTAACTTACTCATTTAAAACATAAGCAAATTCTGACTCTCCGCAGGCCTTTGAAAGAGGCATTTGCCTCTGAGTGCCCAGCCAGTCTACTCTCTGACTTATGTATATGGGATAAATGGCGCTCTCATCTACACATCGGCCTGAATTAGCTAGTAAATCACAATGCAGTAGCTAATAACAGCCATAAAGCTTTTTGAGTTTTACAAGGTGTTTATAATGGGCAGCTCACTATGATTTATATGAAAAACATGAGTCAGCTCCTCAGACAAATCTGATATGTAGACAGTGGCCTTGTGGTATGACCTCCAGCAAGCTTCTAAATAAATTGCACAATTTCCCTCTGGCCCAAGGCAGGCCACTGTCTCACACACACAGTTTCAGACTGTGACTTGGTAGGAGAACTGAGAGCTGGTGCATGCCTGGTCTTCCCTGATGATTTGCCATGAGGCAGAAGGTAATCATTCCAATGTAGCTCAATGTAGAGAAAGATGATACATGCCAGGGATAGCTTAGGACCATCCCCATGTTTGGTGCTCATGAATATAACAGAAGACATATGAGATACATTCCTTACCCTCCCAGTGAAAAAAGTAAGATGGATATACACAAATATTAGAAAATATAATATGGTTTGTAAGGGAGTAGTTAAAGAGACACTCTGGGGTGTAGGAATTACTGAGGCCCCGATCTCATGAGGGGGTTTCATAGAAGACAGGCACTGAGTTGGACAATTAAGAACGGGAAGAACTTATGATAGGGAGAAGCTGGGAAAGATATTCCCTAAAGGAGAATAAGTAAGGGAAGATACTGGGTCAGCAATGATAATAATATATCTATTTTGATAGAAAGAAAGGAGGAGAAGGAAGAAAAAGAAAACACTGGAGACACAGACTGAGGTCAGTGAACTGAAAAATAAACTGAAGAACAGTGGGAAATGAGGTCAGAAATCACAATGCACAACTCAGAGCTGGCAATAAATAGCCACAGGTACCCCAGATAGAAGGCCCTGTGTGATGAGGGTCCTGAAGTTCCCGCCAGGTAGGGACCAATCCAAGTAAAAGAAACCAGCAGGATGAAGTCAGAGCCCCTCGTTACTCCTGCCATTATAAAAAACTGACATGACATGACTTATTAGAGCATTTTTTAAAGAAAGCCCACCTCCATCACTACCAGATGACCCTAGATTTGAATCATAACCTGTTCTCTGTGCATTCTGAGGTCCTGGGAGAAAATAATTATATTATCTTGGTTTAATTTCTTACTTTCTTCCCATAGTTCGCAAGTCTTTTCCTTTGGTTTATATATTTTAATGTTAAGACTTTCTTTTTCTAATGGAATGTCATTCTTCTTGTGTCCATCCAATTGAAGCAACAAGCATTTTTGCAAACTTCTCCAACTTAATGAGGACTTCACTGTTGAAAGCCATTTAGGACCCCTCACACAGGATCCCTGTATATCCAAGGAGATCGACTCCCACGGGCTGGGTTCTGCTCTTTCCCTGTAGAGTTCATATGGGCAACACAGAGAGAGGGAAGAGAGGCATTCTACATATTCATTCAGAAGTGCACATAACTATAAACCTTTCTACAATTCTTCCTTCCAGAGCAAAATCTAAAATAAAAAATTAATCTAAAAAATCCCTTTGAAAAATTCTACCCATCTGACTCTAATAGTTAAAACATGATTAACAAAAAGGGAATAAGAGTATATAGGTCAAGTTACTTAAAATGTTTGATCTATAGCATTCATTTACTTCAGCGATTTTCAGCCAGTGTGCTAGAAGAATTTTTAAAACATGTAATAACCTGACTATTTAGTCAAGGGCACAGACCTATTTTCCCTTAGATTGTCAAATAAAAATGACAACAGCAAACACAACAGTAGCCATCTGGTGTGAATGAATCAAAATTATATTTATTTTTTGTCAGATCAGCAACAAATATATTTTTGGTGTGCTGCAGAATTTTAGTAATTTGTTTATGTGTGCCAAGAGATAGAAATGTTGACAATCACTGATCTACTTTATCAGGCACCCAGAGGAGGAAAAATCTGTAGGCACCTAAGGACTGTAAAAAAGTAGTAAGTGTAGTAAGTAGTAACAGCAGTGTAGTAAAACTAAAAAAAAAAAATCATATATATGTGCGTGCACGCACGCGCACGCGTGCACACACACACACATATATTCAAGTCCATCTTTCCTATGAAGTGCCCCCTGTGAAGGTTGAGACTCTCCATTTTTTATGTATCCCAAAGCCTTCCAAGGAACTTGATACACTTAGTAAATATAGTGTGGATGGATGGATGGACAGGTGGATGGATGGATGGATGGATGAATAGGAGAAAGAACTGAAAAAAATTAGGCTTGGAGATAAGTGGGTAGAAACTTTGGAAAATGAATGAAAAAGAATGCCTTCCACAGAGGATGCTCCTAAGACCCAATTTTGGCTGTTTGATGAAACAAGAAGAAAGGGAGACAACTCTGTTCATTCATTCTCTTACATCCTTGAAGGATGACCTCAATTGCTTAGTGCTGGTTTTCCTCATTCCAGTGAATGAACAGCCCCAATGAGATTACCCAGCACTGGGTACTCCTGGTGCCCCCCTCCCCCTATTAGAGTGGGAGGGTAAGGTGAGAGTACAAGTTCTGCACCCCTGGGACAAGTATACCACAGAGTGTGTCCTGAGAAAAAGTAACACAAATCTTGGGTTTGGGATATTTAATTTTCACACCTGGCCTGAAAATGCTTCCAATCTTGAGGCTCCATCCATGTCTCCCCATCTAAATCTCTGGGTAAGGATGTCATCCTGCTTGGCAAAACTAAAAAGTACCCTATTTCCCTAAAAAGCAGAGGATCTTCAGCAGCTTTCTTTTGCCCTCATCATTCTAAATTCTCTGTTTTATGAGACACAAGAAGAATTCCTCCTAATTTTGAAACTCAAGTGATAAGGTCATAAATAAACAGTGACTTCCTAGTAAAGACTGAGAAACCATGACCTTGGGAGCTCAACTTTCTTCCTTCTAGCACGATCATGTCCTGACTGAGATGAGATCTGTCTCAGTGCATTTTAAAAATATGAATACTTTTTCTTCCCAGTGGTCATGGATAGCATAAATTGCCATTAGCCATGACAAAGACAGATAACCTGCTGTACAGGAGAGAGATACCAGAAAAGCTGACTACGCTGTCATCTTTCTATAACTTGAAGATCTCCAGGTGCCTGTAGTGCCTCTCAAAATTTCACCCTGCTAGAAAGCTTATTTTGAATAAAAATGAAGTGAAATATAATTTTTCTCTTAAAACAGTGTCCAGTCATCATGAGTTCCAAGTATGAGGATAGCAGCCTGGCCCTGAGGCTCAAGCATGACAGTAACATGCTTGAAGCGTGAAGCAGGACAGTAACACATTGATTTCCACCCAACTCTTCTCTGGCCTTGGTCCTTCTTCCTCAGCCTCTGGTTTGGGGTGGGAACTTCCGGTCTTGGGGTGCCCTTCCGCAATTTACAAAAGAAAACACTAGTGGTTTGAAGGTGTGAGCTGCTGCAAGCTAGACACGCAAGAGCAAATGTGATCCCTAGGCCATGTCCCTGCCTCCCAGTAGTGTAGAGAAAGTCTAGGAGGTGTGTAGTACAAGGAACAGTAAGCTGTGGTCCTAAACTAGGTCAACTCAACATGGTCCCCGTCAGGCAGATTAGGGACCATTTGGAAGCAAACCACACAATCTGCTTCTCTTTCTGCTCCTGGGTGTAGACACATTTTTGAAAAAATGGTAGACCTTCCTGGGAGGTGTGGACTGGCCTGAGTTCCATGGTGGCCCCCTCTGGAAGAAATGCCTTTGCCGTTTTGGGGCCCACTGAGGGGAGTTTATGGTGTCCCCATGACTTGGACTCTCCTTTCCTGAACCATGTCTTCTCATCCTAAGTCCAGGAGTCTTCAGAATGGATAAGTTATATATTATACAACAGTAAAGCTCTGAGCCAAGAGGAGATCTGAGTTCTGATCTCTTTTTTATTTTTCTCTGGAATATTCAATGACTTCCACAACCTCTCTATTTTAGCACCTCATCCTTGTAAAACAAAGTACCACCTTTTCTGCATTTTTCTTATCAGTATTGTGAGCCTAAAAAGAGATTATATGTGTGAAAATGCTTTCAAAGTTAATATCACTTCATGTTCACATTCAGAACTTTGAAATGAGAATAATCAAAAAGAAGATTAAAAGCAGGGAAAAAGGGGGTAAAAGAAAGAAAGGAGAAAAGAGAGGGAGAGACAAGTACCATCTCCAAGGTCAAGGAGCAATCCTGGTAGGCTGCAGAAAAGTGAGGGAAAAAATGTACTGCCCCCTCTTAGGGTACCAGGCATCTCAGAGACCATAGCCCCCTAGAACCTCCCTCACAGACTCCCTGGGGTATCCTAGCCCCTCCCTCTACACAGGCTAATAACTGGGTGGGAGAAGTAGGGTGCATATGATAATGACCCTTTTTTTTTTATTTAAACAGGCCATTTTTCTTCCTAATAAATGCTTTTTTTTGTCAGCTCAAATATTCCCCTTTGATAGAAACCTGAAAATAATTAGCTTTAATAGCTCTGCTGTGAATAATGCCACACAAGAAGGAGGTAGATGTTAATAGAAACCTTTCACTCCAAAACTAAGTCACCCTCTAGGCTTCCCTTCCCAGAAGAGAAATGTAACAAGAAAAAGATTATAGGTTTAGCACTACTCGGGAAGAAATGTATATTTGAAATAAATGCATGAAATCCTAAAAACAGCATGCACTGAAAACTTCATATTTAGTTTGATTTGCTTTCCAAATCACACAGACTGCACAGTTGCATACAATCTTTAAACAAGTACAACCCCTGAGAAGTGTGGATAGATTTAAGAGAAATAAAAGCAAGATCAGCCAGCTTGTAATCTTCTTTTCTCTTTTTTCCTTCCCAAAGCTGCATTAAATTGCCTATTGAGAACAATAACATATTTGTGCTTTTATAGGTGGAATGATTGGTATTATGCAAAGATTTGGCTAACAGTCTAAAGACACATTCACACTGACCAGGGCTGCATGCTGTTAATAATTTTCGGGATGCTCTAGGGAACCTGTAATTCCCTAGGACTACAACTTAGCAGGTCAATGCATGCTTTGTGGGATCTCCTGCAGGTTCTAAGCCTTTCTCCCAGAACCATACCAACCAATGAGACTTTGGGAAGCCCATTCCCAAAGAGAGCCCTACAGATGTTAAGTGTCCCTTTTGACCTACATTCTTCCTCCAGTCTGGGGAGATGCACTCACTCACCCAGGATGAACTGCCAGCTTGAAAATGGTACTAGGGATTCTCATATAGAGTCTAAAACTGCCCATGTGCCCACACTCTGTGATCCAATAAACTCCCTGGAAAAAATGATCCTAAAAGAAATTTAAAGGAAACACACACACACAGAGACACACACACACACAGAGGAGTGTTTTATACATGCAGTTAAAATCTAAAATCAGTGGGCAAGTGGTTTCATAACTGATGGTATTTATATCAATTTGATGAAGAAGTGTAAAGTCTGTAAAAATAATAAATTTGAGGACTACAAAGTAGCACCATAAAAATATGAGGTAAAAAAGTAGAACATTAAACACACATAAAATATCTATAGAAAAGAATAAGGTTTGGAAAAGAACAGAAAAAATGAAAAGGCATAGAGTTAGCACATAGGGAATACAGTTAAAAGATTTTCTTTGTTAATTTCCCTTAATGAGATCATAACATTGCTTTAATACCATACAAAAATAAAATAAAACAGAATGAAATGGTCCCTGGGCCTTTTGATCTTTGATTACCACACATATGTCTGAACCCTGAGATCCAGAGGCCAAGCTCTGATGTCACTTAAAATTGCCCTTTTAGGAAATTCAGGAATTTCTTCTTAAGGAAGTTTGTGGAGGGTGGTAATATTTGATCGCATGGACAAACACAATCAGACCATTGTCAGCCAGGCTGTTTCATCTGAGATTGAGAAAAACAAATTGCACAGAAACATTTAGAAACATGAAGATTGGGAAGCCCTACTTCAAAACTACTCCACAGAGAGATCTGTTTAAACATTTACACGCACACGTACACGCACAGTAGCAACAGCAGTAGCAGCAGCACTGAAAGTCCTTCGGTTGTGACATGGAACACCTTACAGGAAAAACTCACATTGTCTATGACTGTGTATCGCAAAAGGCAGGAAGAGGCTGCACCGCAGACCTCATGTCCATCTGCAGGGACAGCTGAATGATGGGGACCACCAGCAAGGCCCCTGCTCCCCCTGAACCAAATATGGCCCTCTTTCATTTCTGACATGCTCATGCCTTCGAGAGGTGAGTGAAGCAAGGAGCTTCCTCTTCATTCTTCGGGAGGCTCCCACAGATCTCTGGCTACGGCTTTCCTTTTCTGCATGCCACTCTAGAGTTGTAATAGAACATCACTGATAGAAGGGGCCTGCCAATTGTTGTCTAAATTAATTTTTCATTATAGGCTGCTTTCAAAGCAGTTGCTTCTCTTTACTGAGCATCTACTATGTGCCAGATGCTTGTCAGATGCCCGGCATGCATTTGTTTCTTATTGTCACAACAAATGGACATGGCAGGGATTATTGCCCCATGACACAGACTGGAAAAATTACAGAACTGGAATGACTTGCCCAAGGTCACACTTCTTTAAGTCACAGAGAAGGATTAGACCCTAAATCTCTGGACTTCTTGTCCAGGACTCTCAAAAACACTATTCTGCCTGTCCAACACACTCAGGGGGACTTAGTGTGAACTACTCTTGCCCAGGGGTTGTAATTAGTCGTCTGGTCCCTGTTGCTTGCAGGGTAAACAACGTGTGATAAACCCACAATGCTCTAAGTATTTATTACACTGCAACCCAGCTGCCAACTGTCTAACCATTTTAATAAAAAGCTATTTTCTAAGGTTTATGTTTTATTGCGTGTATAACTCCCCTATTGGTTAGCATTTTGGAGTTGTGGAAAAGGTTATGAATTTAGAAACTGGCTGCATTCATATCATATTTAAAACTTAATGCTATTTTATTAAAGACATATGGGCCTCCAAAGTACACATATTAAATGTCATGTAAGAAGAGTAGCAGTTTAAATCATGGTCAAATTCATTTTTGACGTGACTCCGGAGGCTTCCCAAGATCTGAACTATTTCTTTGTAAATCTGGCAGTTTAACCACACTCATAAATCACTTTCAAAGCATATTATTTCTTAATTTTACTGCATTAGAGAGCGTTTGGCCTACACAGTGAACTGTTTGTAGCAGTTATGTGAACAAAGTTGCACATTTAGTCATATAATGTGCAAAAGAAGAGGGGAGGGGACAAAAAGAAGGAGAGCTTTTCATTCTTTAGTCCACTTTACTTACCCTACCCATTTTTACCTAAGCGAAAGCAATTCATAGCATTCAGATTAGGCCTCTGTAATCTCAAAGCACAGAAGTCACAAATTGGTATCGAGAGTTTTCTCAACACAAGGAAGAAAAACATGATTTGTAGCTTAATCTTTTCCAAAACATCCCATGACTAAAAATTAGAATGAATGTAGAAATTACATTTTTAATAATGATACTGAACTAAAACAGTTTTTAAAAAAAAAAAAAAAAAAAGCTGCATGCACTGTATCTCTTAGTTCTATTTTAATTATCCAGAGATCCCATATCTCAACCTTGGGTTTTCAGAGCCCTTCTAACGATGAGATAATGTTCTTTGGATATGTATAACCAGCCCCAAGATTTCACTCCCTGGATTTCTCCATTCTACCAAGGGGCAAAAGCGGGCTGACTACTGCGACAAATTCCAGGATCTAAACATCAGCCTCGATTTCCAGATCCACCAAGGGAGGTGGAGGAGGATTAAAAGAGTTGAGTCCAAAGTCACCCAAATGAAAGGGGTTAAGGGCCTATTTTTGCACCAGGCATCTTTTCCCCAATGCGGGCCCCATGCTCACACTTCTCTGCTCCGCTGCAGTTCACTGGGGCTGTTGCAACAAGGTCCTCTGGTCCCCACCAGTGACTGTGGAAGCTCCTCTGACTTCCGCAGCACACTGACTTTCCTTACACCTCCGTTTTGCCCTGCCTGCCTCCCTCCACCATCACCACAAGAACAAAATGGCCTTGTGCATTGTTTGGGGAGACTCCCAAACCAGGGGCCCCAGCTTCCCCAGGATGAACAGGAGGCTTTCTTTCTCCTCCCACATTTCTTTCTTTTATGCGTTTTACTCTCATCCAGAGATGCTTAGATGCTTAGTAAGAGCCTTAGAAACACTTTATTGAAGAATAAAACTCAGTTAAACTACCAGGAGCATAAGGGGAATACCCCCTTCTTGGTCTGAATTATATCCCTCCAATATTTATATATTAAAGCCCTAACCTCCTCCTAATATCCTCCCTCCCTCCCTCCCTCCCTCCCTCCTGCCATGTGAGGACACAGCAAGAAGGTGGCCATCTGCAAGCTGGGAAAGAGAGCTCTCACCAGAACTGACCATCTGACCATGCTGGTACCATGATCTAGAATTCCAGTCTCCAGAACTCTTGAGAAAACAAATTTCTGTTATGTAAGCCATCCAGTCTATGGCCTTTTGTTATAGCAGCCCCCGACATCTACTACACCTCCATCTCAAGCCAAAATTACCTTCCCCGTGTTCACCCACATAAACCAATGACACAACAATGCCACAAAAAAGAGATGTTTTTAAATTACACAGCTAAGGGCATTAGCTGGCCCTAATTCTACATACTATGAACAGTATTAGCTCTTTATGCATACTATCTCATTTAATCCTCACAACAAATGTGAAAGGAGGCATTATATTCCCTATATCAAAAGTGAAGAAATGAAGGCAAAAGACAGAAGTTCAGCTTTTACTACAAACCTAAATGTAACCTGAAACTTGGAGTGGACCTGACCCCTAAATGGAGCAGCAGATCTAACAACAGCTTATGAACAAAGTGAGAATCATAGGTTTTCAATGGAATACCACAGCCACAATAAATCCAGACTTTAAACCTTCCCTGAAGAACAGTTGGAGGCAACTCCTTGAATCATGTCAAAGGCAAAAGTGAAGGTTGGGTGGTGGGGAGAAATGAATAAAAATGGGCCAAATAAAACATGGGAAAGAGGTCCCTAAGCCAGATAGCTCTGTAACAATGCAAAATGCCAACAAAAACAACAAAAAAGTGACTCATTTCTAAATTTCACTCATGACTTAAAGGTGTCATGAAGTAGAAGCCCCAATTAAAACTCCCTACTTCAAAAAAGAAGAAGAAATATAGGATCCAGCACAGATAACACCCCTTTTTTGTTACAAAATCTTTTATTACAAAATTATTAGCATATAATCCTCTAACATAACAATATCACATGAAAGCACACTAATATGACATTTTAGGTGAAATGTTCAAATTAAAACTATAAATTAGTACACCCTTAGTATTTCCCTACCAACTACATTCAAGTACGCATTACTTCTACACACACACACACGCACGCGTGCGTGCGTGTGTGCGTGCGTGTGTGTGTGTGTGTGTATTCTTTGGAGCCTAGACAGGAGCATTAGCTTGCTATTGAAAAGAAACAATGAGTTCTAATTCAGGTAATACAGCTCAAAACCTACTGTCATATTTTAAAATTCATATAAAAATAAAATTATCCTAAAGTGTCCTTGGTGTAAAGGGTGAATGTATTGCTATCACTGAAAATAGCATGGAACTTAGATAAATTGGCATCAAAGGAAGCCCCAATTACAAAGCATCTGTGTATTATTGATGGTGCCCTGTCTACTAATCTAAGATACTCTACTGTAAGAAGCAGAAAAGCAAATAAAAGAGCTAATTGTATCACTATCCTTTAGAGACCCCAGCGGCAGACCTGCTCTATCATGCTTGTGAAACACTACTTTGCCTGGTCGGAGAGACAATGATAAAGCATTTGCTGTGGGAGCAGGTACGTAGTAACCACGGGTAGACAAAACAAGGGATAGGCAAAAACATACTTCCTAGAAATGTTGTAACCAGCTGTCTCTCACCAGATCCAATAGGTACCTGGGAGCTCGGATATTCCTGCAATTCTTGGCAGGGAGAAATAAGTTTGCTGGAGAAATAGGCAGGGAGCAGTGGGAATGTGTCCTAACTCTCTGCCTTATAATATGAAACGGCTTCTTTCCACTTCCCAAGGAAACATTTGGGGCAAAGCTAAAGGTAACTTTAAAATGAGATGAAGCGCTCCTCTAACCTTCTCCTCTGAGCCTACTCTGTGAAGGAAGGAAGCGCCGTTACTGGAGCTTGGACTAACAGCTACCTGTGCGTGCCTGCTTGGCACTCCCCTGGACGGCACCCTGAAATGCATGTATTAGCCACATTCAGACAAATAGATCAAGTCTTTACTTCATTCAAACTTTGAGAAGACTTTTACCTCCATTCAAGTTGGACAACCTAATATTATCCTACAATGTTATCCTATCTACTTCTTTGTTTCTTAGGCTTTTGGGAACAATGAAATAAATAAGTAAGTGTCTAATATTAGCAACATCCCTTTGATCGCTGAATTTACATGAGTTTCCTTTCATATCTTCTTAAAGTTCACTCCTCTCATCTGTTGTTATGGGCTAAATTGTATCCCATACCTCCAAAATTCATACATTTGAGCCCTGACCCCTAGTATTTCAAAACATAATTATGTTTAAAGATAGGGTCTTCAAAGAGGGGACTGAGCTAAAATGAGGTCACTGGATGGGTCCTAATCCAGTGTGGCTAGTGTCCTTATAAAATAAGGGAGTCTGGACACATAAACGGATAGTAATTATGTGCTGACACATAAAAATGACCATGTGAGGACACAGCAAGAAGGTGGCCATCTGCAAGCCAAAGAAAGAAGCCTCAGAAGAAACCAATCCTGCCAACACCTTGCCTTGGACCTCTCGCCTCCATAAATATGAAAAAATGAATTTCTATTGTTTAAGCCACCCAGCCTGTGGTATTTCATTAAGTCCGCTCTTGCAAATTAGGACACCTGCTATTAGCTGCCGGCAGTTTGGAAATAACCAGAACTCTAGTGCAGAAACTGGGGCCATGCCATCTTCATTTTCTCCTTCTCCATTAGCCACAGAATTGCAGAGAACATTAACATGTAATCAAAGTGATTTCCAAAACAAGTTTCCTGAGTTTTTCCTTAGTGAGTCATTCATCCTACAGGTTTCCTCTTCCAGGATGCCTATCACCCCAACAGTTCAGTTCCTACCACTGGGTATGTCTATGGGCTTGCTTAGAAGAAGCTTTCTAAGCCAGGTGGAGCCTCATGAAGCCACAAAGTTCAGAAGGATAGAGAGCAAGGCCCTGGTCTAGCTGAGAGGTGGGAACTTTGGTGCTTTCATGACCCTCCCTTCTCTCAGACCTCTGCAATTCAGTTGCTGGAATTTTTTGTGTTCCTAGACAAGTTTTTCCAATCCACTCCTCATCACTGGCCTGGAATCACCAGCCGTAAAGCAAAGAATTAGCAGAAGCTGGGGACAAGTGAAATAAAGCATGTTGAGGATAAGGTGTTGTTCAAGTTCACTAATACATCTGCCCAGCCCTGAAGCTGAACATGGAATTTAGGATCATGTTAGTCATAAAAATGGGTAACTTTAAATCAGCACCCTAACTTTATTCTGTGAGAACTCACTTTCCTATAGAAGCATCTTTATTTTCCTCTCCTCTTCTCTTCCCTTTCAAGCTTAATTTTTAAAAATAGTAACCACAAACATAAATTGCAAAAGTAAAATACTATCTTCTAAAGTAGATCAAGAAAAGTTCGAAATATACAGATTATAGATATAATTGACTATTGAGGCTCCATCTCAGTCATTACCAGAGATCACATGAAGGAGGACTTTTCATGGCCCACTTAAGAAGACTTAAATTCCCTCCTTAAAACTAAGGCAACTGATACTATAGGGAAAAGGACATTTTGGTTAAGAACACATCAAGGGACTTTTTAGAATATCATGTACTCATCACCAGGTGAGTTGCTATTGGGTCTCTGACAGCCAATGGCTTTCTCCTTACCCAGAGTCTGAGTGGCTCGATTCCACATGGACTCCTCCCAGCAGTCAGAGAAAGAGGCTCTCAGCCCAGGATCTTTGACCTCTGTGGCTACCTGAGCACCAACACTGGCCTGGGTGTTCTGAATGCTGAACAGCCTCAGGCCAGCAGCTGCCTCTGCACAGATTTCCCAAATACCTGCTGTGCTATGCTTCCTCTCCAGACACCCAGGGACCTAACACAAACCTGCCCATACTTTCCTCCCACTTCAAACCCTGCCAAGTTTCCTCCTCATCCTCACATAAAATCACAAACTTGGCCTGACACACAGAACCCTTCTCAGCCTGGCTTCTACAATTCTCTGCCTAGCTCATGCATTTCACCAAAGTGGGTTTGGGGGAATGGTCACAAGGACAAGGTCAATGTTGAAAATGACGAAGTTACCTTTAGCACCCTACCATGATTTGGTCTTCCTGCTCTTTTACTCTTGCCCTCCATCACACCCTTATGCCTACTTAATGCAATGTAAGGGATAAGGGGACGCATCATGAGCTTTCAGGCCTAGATAGACCTAAGGAAGAGTGTGATTTCACATTGCTCTGTAGTTTTAGATGATGTGTAGAAGTTCTTGGATCACCAGTTTCCTCATTTGTAGGTTCAAGTTCAAGGAGAAATTTAGAGATGACATTTTTAAGTTGCTTGTACAGTATCTAGTACACAGTGGACATTTAATACACGCTAGTTGCTATTTCCACTCACATGTCAAAAAAGTTTCACTGCATGTAATAATGCACCTAAGGCTGACCTTGTGATCCTAATTAGTTAAGCATGCAGGAAGCCTCCAAAAGTTGGTGTTGTAACACCCAATACTGCCACTAACTTAACTGAAACCCAAACTGTGTCCTAGTTAGGAGATCTGGATCAAGTGGCCAGGGAAAGACCAGAGAGAAGAATGTGTGGATGGATGGCCTACGTCTTGGTCAGGTATCTGTAACAACACTGTTCCTCAAAATCGTAGTGGATTACAACCAGCATTTATTTCTTGTGAAGAAGTCTGTGGTTGGCCGAGGTAGTTCTGCTTCAGCTCCAGACTTCAGGTCAGATTCAGGTCTGGTCAGTGTGAGTCTCATGTTGTTTTCATAGCAAGTGGCAGACATGTAAGAGAGTGAGTGAAAACACATGGTACCTCATAAGGCCTTGGCCCAGAACTGGCATGCTGTCACTTCCACTAACATCCCATTGGCCAAAGCATCATGGCCAAGGCCAAAGTCAATGGGATGGGGAAGTATTCCCCTCTTAGAGGGGAGCCATGGCAAGGGCAGAAAGAAACAATTTTAGACAAATAACAAAATCTACCACACTTCTTCCAACTTTTTTTACATTCCAGAGCATCTAGGAAGTATCTAGGAAGACTTATCTACTTCCCCCCAAATTACCACTTCCTTCCATGATCCTCTAGGCATGTGTCTATCCAAATGGCTTTGGGCAAAAGTGAGCCCAAAATCACTCTTCATTAAGTCGAATGCTGTAGAAAAAACATGAAGCTGGGCCATTAGGATCCAGTAAAAGCTAATGATTGCAACAGAGATACCACAATACCACACCAGGCATTGGGCTTAATGAAGAGTCTGACCCACTATGTGCTGAACACCTGATCAGGCTCCAGGGACTTCTGGGAGTGGCTCTGAGAGGCTGCTGCCACCAGCAGCTGCCAGTGTTTCACTTTCCTTCCCTCTACTACGGATTTCAATTCTCTGTCCACAGGGCTTTGCCAGGGCACCGGAAACACAACTTTTATGCAACAGTCTATCCCTGTTTCAGAGGGATGCTATCCAAGTGCAAAGCAATGAAAAGCTACCCAAGTTGCCTCCAAAGAGCAGTACTTAAAGCATTTACTCGAGACATGGGATACCATGGTGCTACAAATGGAGAAATACAAAACCCTTAAGGGATTCTCCCTCAGATGAATGTGGCAAACTGTGAAATTAGAAGGAACAATGAGAAACAAACAAACTGCAAATTTTTGGCTCCTGGAGTTGTTTCTAAACATACCACCTAAGCATCTTCCAAAAACAAAATTAATTAAAAAATGTTTTCTCTTAAAAATTTACTATAAAGTAACTGAAAATAGAAGTTTCTAGACAAGAAACATTTATGTGAAAACAGAAGTACAAAATACTAACAAATTCAGGTAGTTAGAAATATCCAGAAAATTGAGTGTCTTTTTTATTTTTTTAATCTTCATGTGAGCATATGTTTATTGATTTCAGAGAAAGAGACAGACAGACAGACACACAGACAGACACTGATGTGAGAGAAACATTGATTGGTTGCCTCCCATATGTGCTTGACCAGGGATCAAAGCAGCAACCTTGGTATGTGCCCTGAGCATGGATGGAACCTATAATTTTTTGGTATATGGGATGACACTCCAACCAACTGAGCCACCTGGCCAGGGCTCAAGTGACATTTTTAGTTCTCTTTGAAATGTTTGTCACAGTAGAGAGCTTTCAATATATATTGGCTTCATTGTCTAATTAGCCATATGTACATGTGGTTTACAATATTTATTTATAGACATACCCTGGCTTTATGTAAAATATATAGCCTTGAAAATATTAAGTACAGAATGAATGATAGTAATTGCAATCAATCTAGATGTATTTTCTGATAACCTTTTACATGTTTGCAATAGGCTAGAGAAAGCTAACAGAAGATAGGAGAGACATATACACTGTACTTTAGAACAAGGGAACATTCAGGGAAAAATTACACTAGGCATGAAAAACAGCTAAGTGAGCCAAACAAGCCACTAGGCTGTTCACCTTTATGGTAAGACCAAAAAATAAAAAATGAAAAATAAAAAAAATAACAGCTAAGAGAGGGAAAAATCTCATTTTAACTGCACACATACTTGTGGAGCACCCCAACATGTTTTCTACCAAAGCTATTTTTCATCCCTAAAAGCCCTCATCTGAGCAGGTGGATCCTGAGAGAAGGACTCAGACAACAGGTGAGCAGTGATGGGGGGCACACAGCCCAGACTGCACCCTCACTTCCCCAGAAATGAGCCCGATGAAGAAGCCAGGACCCGCGGATCACAGCAGCCTCAGCTTTGCCATCGTAACAAATGCCAGATAAATCTTTTCAAAAAACAAATATCTCAGAAACTCTCTTTTCTGCCAACACACAGATTCAAATTATTACAACTCCTTAAGGCAAAGGTCCCTTTTTGCTTTTCCAGAGGACCATAGTTAGGCAATAAAAAAAAAGGACCACCTTTTGTGATTCATCTTCCAGTCTGTCCTGTTCATGGTTTGTCTTTTTAATATACATTTAAAAGATTTTATGTATGTATTTTTAGAGAAAGAGGAATGGAGGCGAAAAGAAAGGTAGAGAAACATCAGAGAAAGAAACACCGATCTGAGAGAGAAACATCGATAGGTTTCCTCTGACACATGCCCCTGGCCAGGGTCCAAACCCACAACCCAGGCACACGCCCTGACCAGGAATCAAACTGGCGACCCTTCACCCTGTGGGTGATGCTCAACCAACTGAGCCACCACAGTCAGGGCCATGGGTTATTCTTTCGAGGTGTACTGGCTGAACCTCTGCCGTAGACCAGGTGCTGGAGATAGAAGAGTGGAAAAGCAAAGTTCCTGTCCTCATGGAGCTGACAGCCCAGCAGGTGATCCCTGCCTGTTGCTTCTGAAACAAGGACATAGATGGAAAAAACTAAAGTTACCCAGGGAAGTTAGAGTCCATCTCCAAGTGTCAAGACCAGGACTGTGTAGTATAGTAATCTTTGGACCAAAGTAACTTTCAACTTTTACTTTAAGGAAGAGAATAGAAAAGATTTATGGAAGGAACAGGTATTCAGAAGTTTACTCCTTTAACATACCACATTTCCCTCCCTCTCTTCCTATCTCTTACAAACAAACACATACACTATACCCCTTTCCTCCAACTACCCAAAGATACTCACACAAATAAGTAAACTATGAAAAACTACACAAATACACAAGCTACACATGATAGGAAACCCAGGCATGTCTGCATAAAGACTTGCTGACCTATTTTTAAGGACCTATCTGCACTCATGAACACACCTATTTCCATATCTAACCTCTAAGAGAATGACCATCACTACAAACAAAAACACACGTTAAAACACTTTCTAAAATAGGCTGTGATTCTCAGTCTAGCTGCCCCAGTAGTTACTCTCCCCCATTGCTTCTATTAAATACTTGGTAGCCAACTTCATATACGTGCCTATAAACAAGAGGGCTCAAGCTTTAAATAATTATGTCAAAGAAATGACAACTGTGCTCTTTGCCAGAACAGGGATGAATAATTACAAAGCCAGGACATAATTAAGCAATTCTGACTGTCGGATTCTTGAACTGTCTCTCTGATGTGCAGGGCTGGCGTGTCTGCCACACACGCCCTCCTGGACAGTCCTCTGCACTGCTTTGATCTATGTTCCCTGGTGTGGAGAGGGGGGTCATGGTCTGGTCATTACAGATGTCTTTCTTTGGGGGAGGGGCCTCAGCCTTCTCTGCATCCAGCTTAGTACTCCCTGCATGGACAATGGTATGATTTAATGGCCTATATTTGACAAAGATATATATATTCTTCATAATTCTGGGAAATGAGCAAAGCCTAGCTGTCGTAAGTCCATTAACAATGCACAAATACACACACACACACACACACACACACACACACACACGAGTCTAGAAGAGTCCATTGTAGTCATAGGTATCACTCACTCCCTAATGAATGACAGCATCTTTCTGCAGGACAATCAGACCTCAGACAGAAGGCACCTGTTAAACAACAAAAGCCAAAAGGCAGCAATGAAGGAGAACCGTGTCATCATGAGAGAAAGCGAGAGAGAACTTGAGCTCAAGTACCAGGGTTGCCAGGTACCAAATCAAACCTCTGGGAAATAGGGTTTTATTAGATACTGGAGGATTTTGCATTTGCATCAGCCAAGAACACCCACACTGCCCGTTCCCTACCTCCAAGACAAGGGCTGTGATTGGAGAGGCATTTTCCATTCTCCCAAATACTTTATGTCAGGAATAAAATGAAAACAGGCCCCCAAATCAGAGCCCCCTTGATCATCCATCAGAGCCTTCTGCTGAATAAGCACAACAGGCCGCTGCTGCCTTGGAAAGGACAGAAGCCAACTTGAGATTCTGATGCTGTTATGAAAAATAGGTCTTCACCCAGTGTGCTCAGCACAGCATCCGCAATTCACAGGGAGGAAATTGCTCTCCACTTAGGAGCCGATCCAGGCGTACACAAACCTCCCAGAACATATATATGTATATATACACAGAGATGGAAAGCATATATACACACCTGCATAGGAACAAACATGTGTCTGCATATTCTGTGAGCAGGCAAGAACCGGCCTTTTTTAACCTCAATTTATTAATTCAGCAAGGATCTCATTCAGCCTCTCTCTCTCTGCAAGAAAAGTACAAGTGAGTACTTCTGAAAACAGATGAAAGGGAATCGCCTGCCATTCTTGAGAGGCATACAGTTTGATATGAGACCAGGAACACAGAGGAATCCTCTGGTGCACTTGAAGGATCATGGCAAAAATAGACTGCTTCACCGGGAGCCCAGACTCCTGGGTTCTGGTCCCAGTCTGCCTCACGGGACTCTGGGGCCTAAGAAAATGCCAGCCTCTCCCAGTTCCTTCACCCTTTAAAGGAGATCTCATACCAGGTGATACTGAAGTTCGTTCCAGTTTGTAAATCATGGGACTTCACAACACCACAATAACTGAAGGTCCCCATACTTTGTCGGAGTACTTCTGTTTGTCCTCAAATAATTAATAGGTATTTTTAAAGCTTAATACAATTAGTAAAGATGTTAGAGTCAATCACACAAACATGAGATACTCCCTTCATTGATCAGAAACTAATTTAGAGCTTTGAAGAGTGTTTCTGCTTAAATTTCTAATGACTTGGCGAATCAGCTATTACCAGGCTTGAAGGAACCATTTCCGTTTGCTTTCAAAGAAAGACAGGGAAGGATTTCAGAACCCCCATCACCTCCTTCCTCTGCCACCATCTCTGCCCCAACAAAACAGTCCTGCTTCTCCTGTTGTCTTCATTTAGACCTTCCTACAAGGTTCTGTTTGAACAGAGAGGTGCATGGGGAAAAGGTTTAGTCACTGGCTCTGCTGTCAGACACGCAGGTAAAGTTCCAGCACTTACAAGCCTGGTGACTCAGGCGGCCCAGTCAACATCTCTAGGCCTAAGTTACTTCATCTGTGGAATAAGCCAATGCTCCTTGTTTCTACATTACAGGGTCATGTGAGGATTCACAAATCTGTATATAAGGAAGCTTAGAACAGTGGGAGGCACATATAAAGTACCCCACTCCAATACAGGATTTGGTACCCCCTCAGACTTCCAGGGACAGCATAGAGCTGTCCATGTCAAAGAAGCAGAAGAAATACCGATACAGTCTATAAAGTGCCTATGTGCATGAAGGTGACAAATGTAGGATGGACAGGAACCCAGAGCATTATAAACAGCTCATTTGTTGTGCTTTGGTTGGTTTGGTGATGCAGCTGTCTCTGGAATCTTTTAAGAAAAAAAAAAAATAAAGGAGGCCAAGAAATAAATTATTTCATCTGGACAAAATTACAAAAGCTGAAATAACTGAAGGCCGTCATGACAATACGTTCAATTTGGCCTCGATAGGGAAAACTGTTAACACTTCAATAGCTACTAAATGAAATCACTCAATTAATTTCCCACATGCTGAAACAGGTAACCATACAGATATCTGCCAGAATTATGCCCTCCATATTGCATATTTCCAAAGCTGCCAGCAATTGTATTCAGCATAATGGGAAATAAGGTGCGCCTCATGGATTCAGGTAAAGAAAGTAGCCTGAGGTCTGCTGCCCGCTGAGCAACTCGATGGAAGAGATTTCCTTTTTCTGTTGTGGTTCTGTTTGTTTGTTTTTTTTTCTTTCTCTCTTAATCATTTCCAGTGCATGTGAAGAACATTGTAAGTCAATAAGTGAGGAAAATCTAGACCTCAGGATTTCTGGACCAGTGTTTTCAACACACGAGCTGGGATCCCATAGGAAATGACCATGCTACTCCACAGAGCCCCAGGCAGTTCTCCAAAGGGGTCATCGAGGGTCACCAAGTCCATTCCCCAGCCTTGAGCTTCACTGAAGGACCCCAATTCCCCCTAATAGGATAGTTGTTCATGTCCTTAAAAATCTCCCTTGTGTCTGAAAATCAAGTCTCCCCTGCCCCATCAATGCTGTCATTAAGATGATACCATGGTCACTTCCACAACTTTAGTGTGGACTCAGCTGGACAGTCAGTAAACATCATCCCATGAGCTTTAGAGAGCTACACAGAGAGAGCACACACTAGTGCCAGCTCACATTGTCAGAAAAATTGCCTTCCTGCTACTGAGATCTCCAAGAGCTGTTGGGTTCTCACCTGTGGACCCAAGAAAATCACTCTTCCATGGCTCCCCTTTGGTCCCAGGAAAGAAGGGCCTCCTGTGAGAAGCTAGAGGAATCCTAGCTGCCTGAGAAAGAGTAAGTGCCCAATGCTTTGCTCTTTCTCCTTTCTCAGCTCCAGACTTGCAGAGGCCCCAGCTTGTAAATGAACCATCTTCTACAAAGAGGCCTGAAATCCCACCCAACCCCGGAACGTCACCATTAGGGTGTACATGGTGCTACTTTGTTGGTAAAAGGGCCACCTGGGTGAAATCACCTTACAAATAAGATCCTCTTAGTCTGGGGAGAGCCCATTTTCACCTAGCCTATTTCTTGTTTGGCTAACAGCGTACCCAGGGACGAAATGTGGTGTGAGATCCTTCCTGCATTCTACATACATAGGAGCACATCCTCCACGCTCACAGAGAAACCAGTGAGGTGAGGCATAAATCCCTTGAGAAGACCAGGAAGTACGCAGCTTACCTCAGGCTTCACCACCTTCATGAACGCCCCTCTGACCGAAGCTTCCTCTCGTTCTTGTCTGGTTACTTTCCGGGCATCCAAAAACTTTAAGTTGGGAAGCTTGTGCAGAACAAAGCATCTGGAAGAGAATAGGTGGAGACAAGACAGGAAGGTTGGGGTGACCACCATGCAATTTGTCTGGTACTCAGGAATGTAGTTCAGCTGATGTCCTCACCTAAACTATAAGCTCCGTGAAGACAGGAACAATTTTTTTTTCCTCACCCTGTGTCATCTTGGAAAGTAGCATTAGGATTAACTCAAGAAAATAACAATTCATTTCTAGACCAGTTCGGTTGCCTACATATTTCTTGAGCACCTACTATGTGCCATGCCCTAGGTATATGTACAGAGGTGATAACAACATGGTCCCTGCACTAAAAAGGGCTTTCAGTGCAATTGAGATAGCAGACTCACACAGAGAAATTAGAAATCAGCATAGCTAAGTACCAACATTGCAGTTATGCAGTAGTTTTGAGAACTAAAAGGGGACTTAATATTGCTCATTAAATAACTAGAAACTAGTAACAGTAGGAGGATGAGGAGGAGCAGGAAATTTCAAGTTGTCTTCAGGGAAACAAACCCTAAAGCAAATCAGAGCATTAGCTTTTTCTCAGTGCAAATGTTACTTGTGGCAAACAGTGTGCCTCCCTTCTCTGTGGACCCCTGGCTTCCCAGTCCAGCTCCCACAGCCGTAAGGCAGCCCCACATCACCATGTGACCTCCATATGCTTGTCCAGGTAGAAGACGGAACTGATCACTCAAGCGCCAGATAAACAACTTAGAGGCCTTAGAGGTTATGGCCAGCCATAACCTTTACATTAGTCATTTTTTAAGTCAAAATATTCTAAAATTCTTGGGAGGTATACTTTCCCTCCCCGGAACTGTACCCCCCCTCCAGCAGCTGAGGCCCTGGAAATTGGACTACTTCCTACTTCCTCCCTGACCTCAATCTTTTACCTTTTTTTCCTATTTCTCCCTGAGCCTCTCCCTTTCCTCTCCAAATGCCTTCTGACCTTATCCAAAATTAGAAAATTTCCACAAAGAGCCCAAATAACCTTTCTGTCCTCCAGGAGAACTCCCAGTGGCCTCAGTCAATGTCAGAGAAAACTTCCGTCTTCTGCTTGTAGTGGCAGAGGCTTCATGACAACAGATTCTTTCAAATAAAGACGTGTGCAGACAGAAACTGTATGTCAGGAGTGACGCTCCACGGAGGAAAGACACCCACTAAGTGTAGGGTGGGAAAAGATGAATATTCAGGTGAAGAAAACAGCAGTATTACAGAACCAGCCAATGTTTAATGATGGAATGAAAGATGCCTTCATGGTGCTGGCAGGAACCATGATGACAACAGACAGCACATTGTCATTTTGCCCCACTTTGGATCACAGCCCTGAAATCAAAGGAAAGAGAGAGAGAGGTGCTGGCTTTTAAGCTAGTTAAAAATTTTAGATGACAGAGCTTCCACATTCAGAGCACTCTTCTCACACAATCAAAGAAGTAGCCCCTGAGATAGGCTGTCAGTCACCCTGATACGAGGGTGGCTTGACTCCCACACCCTGGTGGCCAGCCTGATTTTTCTGGGTAGTTGCTGCTCAGAGAGATTTGAGGGATGCTGGGAAAGCCTTCCCCAAACGTTGGGTCTGAGACTCAACCCAGGGTCCAAAGTCCATCCCTTAGAGATGTTGTCTTACACGTACTCATAACATTTATTCACCCAGCAAACAATCTATGAGCAGCCACCACCTGCCAGGAACTGTGCCAGGTGCTGAGAACAAGATGATGCACATATCAGATAAGGTCTCTGCTCTCAGGGAGCTTCTATACTAGCACAGTGGTTCTCAGACTTAAGTGGTTGTCAACATCCCCTTGAGGGATTATTGAAACACAGATGGCAGGGTACCACCCCCAGAGTTTCTGATTCACTACGTCTGAAGTGGGGCTGGGAATTTACATTTCTAATAAGTTCCCAGGTGAGGCTGATGCCACTAGTCCTGATGAGGACCCCTATCAATGCGAAAATAACACCATGAAAAATACTCATTTTGGAATTAAGAGAACTCTAAGGTAATGAAGTGTCCCCTTCCCAATTCTGCCAACAGTCCGCCATGCCCCGTGTCTGTAGCACACATAACACAGACAGTGGGCACATCTACCAGGCCTTCCTGCCCCTTGGTGGTTTGGAACGGTTTCCAAATATTCCTGCCAAGTGATAAGTCAGTGGGCTTTCTGCCTGCCTGTCCTATCCCAGTCTCAGGAGATCTATTTCCCTTTGTTCTAGGTCATGTCAGGGTGTCAAAAGCTGCAGCTTCAATACTGAATGTAATACAAGCTTGCCATAAAAATACAAGAGAGGATTCCCGAAGCCACGGAATGAAGGCTTTTACAATATCAATTCAACCCTTGTAAATTTAATCCAGGGTTATTTGTTGCACCAAAATCTCTTTACTGTGATGTATTACTTAGTTACTGAGGTTATCACAGCCGTATCCTAAAGTTGCATAGTACATAAAACATTTCAGTTAACAATGCGGGAAGGTTAACTCCCCTAGATAACCTGCAATCACAAGGGCTAGTCCACATGACATGCCTCTGTCAGCTTCCACGAGCTATTGATGGTTCAATCAGTTTGTTTTGAAGGTAAAGTACAACAAAAGGGCAGTAAACTTATTCAGACTGTCAACAGGGGCTATCGGGAATGGGGCTTGCAGGTAAGTAATTCTGGGTGTTTTAAGGCTATTATCAAACAGCAATGGTTGAAGGGAGAGACAGCTACTAATAACACAGAAGGCAGCCATCATAAACCACTTTATGGCAGAAACCCCCCATCTATAAATCCTGCAACACCCGGAGACAGCTCCAGATTTATAAAACTGCTTGTTAAGCCAGGACACTGCTTAATGAAAAGAGATCCATCTAAGTTCTAAGTCTCCGGTCCGTAGCTCCAAAGGGTAACTCCAATTCTCATGACCTTCCCAAGGTAGCTGGGTGACAGTCCTAAGGCTGGAGGATGAAGTCAGGGCACTCCTTGCTGTGATGTGCAAGGTAAGGTTATGGAGAGGAGATCAGAGGTCCTGGGAAGGAAGGTGTTTAAAGACCTATTTGTCTCTGCAAACAGATTCTCTAGAGGGGAGACCCACACACAGAGCTTCTCAGGTTCTCTCTCTTTTCATATAGAATGTTCCATTTTCTTAAAGGACTCCTCTGAGGAGACACTTAAAACTGGTAGGGGGAGACAAGGAACAGTAAGAAGGTTTTTGTTGTTGTTGTTATTGTTTTTGGTATGTTTGTTGCTCCAGAATAAATTTTCTCTGCCCAAATCCCAAAGCTCTGGCGTTTTCCACCTAGATTTCAAAGGGAGAGGAGGAAAAATGTTCCCCTCTCCTGCTCAGAACTGCTGCCTCAGAACACTACACAACCACAGATCTCCATTGTGTGCTCCTAGGGTTGGCTGCGTGTTTCCGTGTCTGAAGAGACTCTACTCAAGACATATTGAAGTGTCCAGATTCTGAGGGAACTGGATATGGGGGTCACAGGAGTTTTGTCCCACTTCCTTCCTTTTATGGCAGTCTATGCTTCTACCCATTAGTTCTTGCTGCCTACTTGCTCCCATGCATGGGTTTGGTTTGGAGATGGTTTAAGCTTCTGATGCTTTCCTAGGATCCCTGAAGACAGTAACAGGTGACCCATGAACTATTTTCAATCCTTTGCAAAGCCTAAAAGAATAGTGAACATGCTAACAAAATATCAAGCTCCATTGCTCTTGACTGGATTATATCAACCTTGTTTGGTAATATTGGCTACCTGATTAATTTAAAAAAAAAAAAAAGGTTAGCATTTGCTTAAATGCAGTGCATTTAAGAGACAAAGCTTTGAAGTATGGGGAAGAAAATTTAAAAGAGGGGAAATCTTCCTAACAAAAAGCTTGAGGACTAACAGGTCAAGAGCAAGAGCCCAGACTCTGGGATTGTCCTGCTGTGCATTCTGGGTTCAGTCTGTACCACCTTCCTGAGCCTCAGTTCCTCCAGCTGTGCAATGAAGACAATGAGCTAAATGGTGCCTAAGCCCCTTTTAAGCTTTAGCTTGCTTGAATTCTACGTGCCTCAAAGTTAATTTACAATAAATACATCCATGTTCTCCTTTCTTATGACTCTAATTTCCTTATGTAACCACCCCCTCACACTTCCAGGTAAAAGAGGACTGTGAGAAAAAGTCAATAAAGACCAAAGAGTAATGAATAACTCCAGATGCTCAGAGATGACAATGATCTCACTCTAATGAGCTGAGGTGAGCTCACCTACAGCATTAATGAATGCCTGACAACTGGCAAAGGCCAGCTGATTTAGGCAGTATGTTTGAAGTCTCCGTGCAAACAATACACCCACAGGACAGACCAAGGCCCTCTACAGAGGGTAACCAGCAATTACTCTGTGGGCTTCTGTCACTTTGATCTCTAGGTCGTGACCTTTGCTTTCTTGTGATCTTCAAAGCCCAGACTGTAGATTAGCTGGAGAATGCTGGCTGGGTTATGTAAGCCACAAGTTTTACAGCTCCCATTGGGCTGGGAGATGGTGGTAGCCCAGGACAGTCAACAGACTGAAGGGTCTCTCCCTCCCTCCCTCCCTCTCTCCTTCCCTCCCTCCCTTTGGCTGAGTGCTACAGACACTGGGCAGGCCCTAGGGCTGCTCCCTTAGAGGGAACAAAGGAAGGGTGTCACGTTTTAAATAATTTAATGTTATAAGGAATACAGAGGGCCCTACTGAGGAGGAAGAAGGAAGGAGAGGCCTCCCAAAGACTGCAGTGGCAGGAAAGAATGAATGACAAAGAGTTTAGCAACAGAAGTAGAGCTAAGAGACCATGGATTAGCCCCACTCCCTTATTTGACAACTGAAGTCTAGCACTTCTGTACGGTGAACTTTCATGCTACTTTCTTTCCTGTACTAAGAAAAAAGAAAATAATTGCAAAGGAAGACAAGAAATAGACCATTCTTGGCACCCAAGTTTCCATCCTTGATTTCTTTTCCTGCCAGCATGGAAGTCCACAGGAAGCCCAAAGTGGTTTCTTAGTACGATGGTGGTCTCCCAAGCCAAGCTCTGCCTCACCCACTCTCTTCCTGCTCAGATCCCAAAGGCTGTTGGTTATCACATTCACGCCCATTCAACATTCATCCCAAAATAGCACAGTGTGTACACACAGCAAAGCACAGTTAGGTTTAAGGTCCTATAACAACATGGCAATGGATGTTTCTCAGCCATGATCTATGATGAATGACAAAAAGAAACTCCAGGCATGGTTTTGCTCCTGCCCCAGCAGGACCAGGGCACTGCTCAACAACTTGGTAATAAGTTCATGCTCACACACAGATTTAATGACCCCATTTTACTGTGGGGATGTGTGCCAAGAAAATCTAACCCAGTGCACAGGGGGTAAGTGAGGAAGGAAAAGGGGTGGTATGGGGGAAGGGAAGAAAAGAATTTGCAGACACCAAAGCATCTGTGAAGCCATTTCCAAAAACTCCATGAATCTAGTCACTTCCCATTTCTGGTCCAGTGGTTGGCCACAGCATGACCTAAAACTGGGCCGACCTCTCTGAAATCAACATCTCCCACGGAAATGAAACAACAGACATACTTGTTTTGATGTATGGCTGGGTGACATATTATAAATATTACATCACATAACCACAGGGGATGCCAATCAATAAGGAATTTTTTAGACAGCACTAAATGAACCATGGGTTCTTGCTTCTGAATACACTCCTTTAAGGCTCCTACTATTGCTTAAATGATTAATAGAAGACATATTGTCAGAAAACATACTTAAAGTGAAAAACAGTAAACCATAGAAATATCATTCATTTTTTAAGCAATTTTCTAGTGAAAATGTCACATAAATTTACATAGAGGCCCTAGTATTAGGTTCCTGATAACAGCTAGAAGGCAGGCAGAACTCGTGCTTTGTGAATGAAGGGCCAGGAAAATAGTTTAGCAAGAATAAAAAAAGGTGACTACATTGCTTTGTGGAAACCAAATGCCACAGGAACTCTGGGTCCAAAGGTCTTACTGTGAAATCCTACAGTTTCTCGGGGTTAAATGAAGCTCAAATTCTAGGATGAACAAAATGGAGATGCTTACGGACCACAGAACAGAACTGGTGATATACACATTTATCTCATCCAAATGCAAGTGTGGGAATGCTTGTCAAATTACCAATAAAAAACAAAATGAATACAAAATTTAGAGTTACAACAAAATGAGCCTACTCTTGCACTCATCAATCAGATACTGTATAGCGAACGTGTAACTGGATGCATGCACATTTCCTGTTCCCCCCACTGCTCTTCATTCCTATTTCTCTCCAAGTGTGAGTGCCTTGCCATCATTGTAGGTGACTTCCGAATTTTAGAAAATAATTTTGACTACATGTGATTTTGGCTGTATGAGTCCTCTAGAATCCCGTTCCTCATGGCAACTTTGCCAATATGTGCAACTAAAAAACAGCCTTCCCAGCCTCTTCCTTCAATATCTTCCAAGGAACAGGCCTGGAGAGGGGAGGACAGGCTTGGGCAGTGTCCATCCCAGCCCATGAGATGGATCATTCCTATAGAACAAAGCCCTCCCTAAAGAATCATGCCCCAACAACCACCACTTGGATTGAGTCTGAAGGATAGTCACTTTCCTGTTAACTGCGTTTGTTGACATCCAAATGGATCTGATTCCAAATCAGCAGAGGGCATCTGAGGTCCTCAAAAGGCCCTGCATCTGTCTATTAGTACCCACATCATGAGAGGAAGAGTGATTTCAAGACAGCTCCAGCAAAGTTACCAAGCTCCTATTCCATGGCCCTCACTACTTCAGCTGTTAACGAGGCAACAAAGGGCAAGAAGGCACAGTATGAAATCAGCAACACCAACAGAGGTGAGTTTGGATCAGTGTTTCAAAGCAGATGGTTTAGAAGTAGAGAAAAGGAAAAAAGCATTTCTACCTGGAGCCCATCAAAGCACATAGTCAGTGGACACTGAGGCCTAGCTGTATGGAACAAAGTTATTGGCCTTGTGGGACTTTCCCTTGTGATTTTATATAAGCTCCCTTAACTTTAGTGGGAAGTAATTTCACTCCAAAAAGTGACTCTGAAGCAGACTACAGGAAGACCTTATTACACAGAGCATAGGCCAGCAAAAGATAGTCAAATCTGGACTACTGCCTTTACTTATTTATTTATTTAAAGACTTTATTTACTTATTTTTAGAGAGAGGGGAAGAGAGGGAGAAAGAGAGGGAGAGAAACATCAATGTGTGGTTGCCTCTCATGTGCCTCCTACTGAGGACCTGGCCCACAACCCAGGCATGTGCCCTGACTGGGAATTGAACTGGCAACCCTTTGGTTCGCAGGCTGGTGCTCAATCCACTGAGCCACACCAGCCAGGGCCAACTGCCTTTTTATAAAATAAAATTTTATTGGATGGAACATAGCCATGCCCACTCATTTACAAATTATTTATGGCTACTTCTGTACTATAACAACAGGACTGAATAGCTGCAATAGAGACCATATGATCTCCAGCCCTTTAGAAAAAAACTTTGTCAACCCTTGACCTAGACCACCCAACAGCTTTACATGTTTCTTGGCTCCTGTGACCTCAACAAAAGGAGACAACAGCTATAGGTTGTGCAAAAGTGAAAGCTTAACATTTTCATGAGTAATCCACTGATATTTACCAAACATCTGCTATGCACCCAATAGTACATTATGCCCCCAAAGATGCTACTCTTCCCTGCTTTCACCATCCTTGAACCCCTAGATACGCACCTGTATCTCTTGTAGTCTTCCTCATCCTTTTCCAAGCTGACCAATTCATTGGGACATGCTACATTACCCAGCAGGCTGAGGTACTCCAGAGCTGGCGTCACTTCTGCCAGGTGGTCAAGCAGGCACTCCAAGTCAGTGATGTGACAAAGGTTAAGGATTTCGATCCAGGAAGACAAGGCTTAGCAAGGAGAATAGACCATAACTGACAGGGAAGCACTAGCAGCTGATGACTCCAGACTGCTCCCATGAGGTGACATGGGTAAGGGTTGAAATCAGCTTAGCTGTAAGTACTTAGAACAGCTAGCTGTTTACTCGTACTACTGGGTATACAAACCAGCTTTTCTCTGGACAAGCAAGGCTGAGTTCAGATCACTTGAGAGACAATGAATAAACTTAATTATTTTATCCCACTTTCCTTTCCACTATAGTTCTGCTTTTTTTTTTTTAATGATAAAGGGTAGATTCCATGAAGTAAAATATTTTACAATATGAAAATCCATAAAAGTTAATTCTTTCTAGTAATGAAAGCAAGACATTATTTTCAAAGGCCTCATTAAAAATATATCAATTCTTTAAGGGGTAATTCGTCATTAAAATATACAGGAATGGCATAAACACAAACAGGGATTGGCCATCCCCTTATGATCTGAGAGTCTGTACTGGAGCTAAGCATTGCTCAGTGGACTCAATGGTGGGGGTGGGGGAACATTGTGTTGGGGGAAAGGAGAACAAAGCTAGAACAAGGAGACAAACAGAACAAGTTAGGACAGGTTTAGTCAAGCCAGGTGGGTCAAAATGCATTTCCTGAGTCTGGTGAATCTCATATCCTGTGAAGAAAAAAATTGGGAGAGAAAGACCAAGGAGAGGCATGGTGGTAAAATTATTCCATGATTCATTGCCAATGTGGGATCCATTGTCCTGTCAAGGTAAACACTGAGACCTCCCCCCAAACCAAATATATTCAAGGAGTCACAGGAATGGGAAGGACTAGTTCACACATCAACTCTTAATTGAGCCATATACAGATGAGCTGCGCCCTACACAAGATGGTGACTTGACAGGCCAGACGAGACGCCATGGATACTAGGAGCCCATGAATACAGGGGGTTAGTCAATGACAGGAGACAGAATGAGGTCCTTGCCAGGGAATGACAGCAGAGCATATGAGGGCTGAAGATATAGGGACAAAGGCAGCATATAAGAGTCAAAGACTCAGAGGTCTACCTGAATTTATGAGAGAAGAGAAAAAAAATTGAAAAATTAGCTGCTCTTACTCTGTCAGGATATTATCTAACCATGGGATGTTACCCAGATTTTTCATACTTCATTTCAACTTGTCACACAAGAATAAGCTCCAAATCCAACCAATATCTGAATCCAGTTCCTCACATATCTGCCAAAGGGTCACCACAAGGTACCTCATTTTAGCTCAAAACCATAAGAGAGTTTTTCTTTCCTCTGGGACTGAATCTTTCTGGAATCCCTACCCACGGTCCGAATTTAACTGTTTGTGGTCACAAAGAATATGGTATTCTTCTATTTCACATGAGACCCTTTAGACAGTGGAAGTTCACATGTTTTCTTTAAATCTTACATTCTCTAAAGTAAGTTCCTTCAAGCAATCTTTACACTCATACTCTGCAACCATCAAATCCATGAACAAGCACTGTTCTTTGGAAGGAACAAGATAGAGGCAATGAGAGAGAGCGCACAGGCAACAGGGGAAAACTAGTGAAAGATGGTCTGAGCAAACTCATCCACGGTGCATTTCAGCTGACCAATGTCTCCCACTTTCTAAACAAAGACAAGGACACTGAACTTATCAATCCTTCAAATCTTTAACAAATGACATCCAGGAATGGCCACAAAGGACCACTGGGATGAGCATGATGGGAATGGGGACATGCAGAGAAGACTAACGAGAAGGTCCTGGCAGGAAGGTAAGATGGGAAATACTTTGGGTAAGTAGCCAGTAGTCAAAACATTGATGTTTTTTCATTAATGAAGACAAAATATACTTATTATATTTTCAATTCAAGTTCAATTGTCCCTCTCTTTAAGAAAATCACTTAAATAAAACCAATTAAAATGACAGTGAATAATTTCGGGGGAAATGTGGCTTTTCCAACAGGTTTATCTTTCTATGAATGGCAGTCATTATAACATTTAAGAGGGAGGAGGAGGAAGAATAAGAAGAGGAGGAAGAAGAGGAAGAGAAGAAAGAGTCCTGCCACTATTCTCTCTAGCAGTGCTGTTCCCAGACCCTGACAGAGACACCTCAGGGGCCAACAGTGTCATCAGGTGGTACCCCATGCCTGGACTTGGACCTGTATGGGCCTCAGGTGCCAGTCCTAGTTTCTCCCCTTCAGGGTTCACTCCAGTCCTCTACTCCACACATGGGACCCATCAGATGCTCCAAGGAGCACTAGACTCATGCCTATTAGGTCATCCTAAAGCCTCAAGACCAGGCTGTATTTCTGGGGATAGGCTGGGGGAGGGGGGAAGGCAGCCAAATGATCACTACTACTGGCAGCACAGTATTTCTTTTGTGGAATTGCAAGAGAGTGGGCTATCAAAATGCTGCTGACATGATTTGGGGGATTCAAATTATATATGGAGACAGCAGCCTTGAGAACCTAGGGGAAGCCCTTTCTACTATGGATAGAAAAGTCTAACCAAAACCTACTTCCCTGTTAGGGACAAACTCCTTAAATCTTCATCTGAAGGAATAGGACTCATAACTGGCAATATTTTCAAGTTGAGGAAACATTGGGCAACTGAGTTGGACTGAACTCCCAGTCATTTCTCAACATTTAGTGACTATGGAAACCTAGCATACCACCATTCAGGGAGGCCCAGTTTAATCTGAGTAAATGTTCATATCTAAATTTACTCAGAACTAATAAAAGCTTGGATGTGAGGGCTCCTTGCTTACACATGTCTCTTCCAGGGTGCTAAAAAAAATCCCTAGTAATAGAGTCACATAATAGGTAACATATTTTACATAGGTAATAGGTAACATAGGTAATAGGTAATATTACCTATGTTATAATAGGTAATAGGTAATATAATAGGTAATATATGTTATAATAGGTAATAGGTAATATAATAGGTAATATATGTTATAATAGGTAATAGGTAATATAATAGGTAATAATAGGTAATATTACATAGGTAATATTTAACATAGGTAATAGGTAACATATTTTCCAAAATTTGCAAAAGTAGGTTGCATAATTGGTTAAGATCACTGCTTTTCATTAGGATGCCTTCCACCACATTTTGCTTTGAGTTGGGTAACATTGAAGCGGCCATGGAAATTCTAGGAACCTGGTTAAGAGGAACTTAAGAAGGGGCATTTAATTAGGATTTAGTGGGATATATTTCTGTGGTTTGCAGTCACTTCTGTGTCTGGTTATTACCACAGTGCCAGTAGGAATGGCTCCCAGTAATATTCCTGCCACTCAGTGATACTCATGCTGACACAACATGTGGGGACCAACATAAAGCTGATGATGAAATGATTCATGAGTTAATCAATTCAAAGAACATTTAAGATTAAGTTGGTGAGTACACACACACACACACACACACACACACAACTTAAAATTTCCCAAGATCTTACAACTCATATATGAAGAAAATATAGAAAAGCTTTTTCGATACCTAATAATTCTAAAATTTTTACCAATAACTTAGTGGTGAAATTACAAATAAGGAGTGGTAAACCTGCAAGAAACCTCCCTAAACTATTAAAAATACCAATCAATTTTCAATTAGATTGAATTATCTTTCTATTCTCTCAGTATAAAATATAAATTATATAACAGAATTATAAGGGAATTTGCAGGAAAAATAAGAAAAAGGTTTTTATATAGGCAAGTGAGTATAAAAATATTTACTTTTCTAAATATTTTAATGTGTGGTATTTTAACTTAAATTTTAATTTGCTTTGATACATTTTTTATTCCCAGTAACATTCATCTTCATACCTGATTTTGCATTCACAATTATGTAGTTTTTCCCTTTAAAAAAGCCTTCTCAAATTATGTAAGTTTCACACTCCACAAAATCTAGATCTGACCCTGAGCAGGAGGCCCTGGAGATGTGGACTTTGAATCTCTTGATCACTTCTTGGGCAAGAAGTCTAGAGATTGCACGAAGCTTTAGCAATCTTGCCAATAAATCCAAGGAATTCTGGATTTCTAGAGTCTTTGAGACTGCTTCAAGATATTGTATATGGTAGAAGTTACTTCATCTTCCTAATCTTTTCAACTATCCACTACATGACCAACTGGTCTGGGTAGTGGTAGTCTTCCTCAAATCCACGCCAGGCAGGGATCACCAGCACCTCCTTCATGGATGCTGTGGACCAGAACTTCATCATCAGGTTGATGATACCACCACTGGAGGATGAAGCAGGAGGAGGAGGTTTAATTGGTTTTTCCGTCACCTGGGTCAGCAAAGACCAGCTCTGTTCTTCCTGATTGCAAGCTCCAAGACAGAACTTGCACATTCCTGAACAGATAATGCAGGTTTTTGTCAGCCTGCATAGATAATTAACCAGAGGCAATCAAAGGAGGGAACTTGAGGTCTGTGGCTAATCAAGACCACCACAGTGGAGACACTTTCAGAGGTTCTCCTAAGGGTTTCTTTTTTTTTTAACCTCTTTAAAAATTTGAAGCTCCCTAGAACAGTTTCATTTCTGTCCAGCTGGATTCTCAGCACACACCTGGTTTCTTTCATCAAGTCTTCTCAAGAGTGTTCACCATTTAGAATTTTTTAGTGTTGTCTACAGAAAGTTACCATTGCAGAGCCCAGCTGTCATGGCTGGTTTTGCCAAATGAGATTTCCTGCTAGGGCCCAAGATCAAAGCAACACCAGGGCCAGTTGCACAGGTCTGAAGTTGTTCCCCAGGTGAGAAAAAAGGATGTACCCTCTGTCTGTGGTAAGCTCCAGGTCAAAGGGCAGCATATATAGTCACTGGGGAGATTACAACCAGAACTCGTTCTACTATAGGATTTTTTTAATGTTAACTAAACAATCTACAGGACATATTCTCTCATTTTGATTTGCACACAGGTCAGAAATATTATCACATCTATGTAACAATTAAGAAAACTGGGGTCGAAGTCACACTGTCAGTAAGTGACACTGTCTATATTTAAACCTAGAACCTAGGTAATGGCATTTCCAGGGAAACATGACTCACCATTTCCTAACATAAAGAGGAAATTTTATGCTGAACAATGAAAATTCTTAAGTGCTTTTGTGGGAGACCATAAGGTGCTGTCATCCAGCTGTGCTCGGTAACTCAGTTGTTTCCAATTTGGGCTTATTCTTGTCAAGCACTGAGGCTTTGACTAACAGTAAAATGTACCAAGAAGCCATAAAGTCTTTGGGTGTAAAGTGATTTTCCATATATATATATATTTAAATCTTTCAATAACACTCTGAAATATATATCACCCATTTATAGACAAAAAAACATAAGCGAGGCCTCTGACAAGCTGCAGACACTTCCCTGAGATGACGCAGTCAGCTGCTGTGAGAAGCTAGGCCAGCTTCCTGACTTGGAGCACATCCCATCTGTACTAATGTCTCCCTTGTTGGTGTTACAGTTCATGCTATCTCTTCATACATGTGCTGAAGCACACAGGGAGACAAAAAATTAAGAAATGAACAGTGATTTAAAATGAAGTCACTGATCACCCTTCCCCGACTCACCCCTGAAGGAAGAGTGGGTGAAAGGCTAGATACCCATTTTTCCTACCATCTCAGTTTCTCCATTATTTGGGGTTGGGTATTCAGACATGATAACTGAGACCGTGACCAAGTACCCATCCCTGCAGGGGGAGAGCCAGGGATAGTGTGTACATGCTCTACATGACAGAGAAATCCTCTAGAGAAAGATGATAGAGACAGAGACAGAGACAGAGATAGAGACAGAGACAGAGATAGAGACAGAGACAGAGACAGAGACAGAGACAGAGACAGAGACAGAGACAGAGACAGAGATAGAGACAGAGATAGAGACAGAGACAGAGACAGAGATAGAGACAGAGATAGAGACAGAGACAGAGACAGAGACAGAGACAGAGACAGAGACAGAGACAGAGACAGAAATGATAGAGACAGAGACAGAGACAGAGACAGAAATGATAGAGAAAGGCAGAAAGAATGTTGATGTTGGGGAGAGGAGGTCAGCTCCATGGCCCATCAGTCACTACAGGGCTAGTCTAAATGAACTTAAGGACGAAAAGTAAGATAAACTAGAGACCAAGAGATGAAGAGGTAATCTGGGAAGACCAGACTCCAGGTATATCAGGACAGGGACCAAAGCTCAGGGCTGAATGGAGCCCTCATGGACAAAGGCTGGGAGAACAAATGTGGGAGGCCAAGCAAGAGGTACGCAGTTGGGAAGTGAGGTGATGTTGAACTGGGAAGAAATGTGCCCAATGCTGGGTTTAGGATGTGGAACCTTTCATAAGCTCCCTCTGCATCTGGGAGCAGGGCCTTGTGGGGCCAGGTACTGGCAGCTGACTCCTCCTACCTCTCAGCTCCTTTTCCTGTGCAGCGGCAGCCCCTCCACCTTGGGTTTTAGAGTATGGGCTCAAAATTAACATACCTGGGTTCTAGACTGAGCCCACCACAAACAATCTATGTGAATTCAATAGTTCATACTCTCCCAGTTTCTTCATAAAAATGAGACTTACTCCCAGGGATACCAAACTCACAGGATGATATGAGGGTAATATTAAATTATACAAGTCAAAGAAGTGCTCCAAATCTATACTCTGATGCTGGTTATAACATGGCTCAAATAACTTCAGATAAGTTCACATAATTCTGCAGGATAATAACAGCTGTAATACTAACCCTTAAATAGAACTTGCTATGTTACTATAACTTAATATTTGTGACATTCTTGCAGTAACCATTACAATTACCTATGGGATGGGTACTATTATTGTCCCCATCTTAAGCCAAAGCATGGAGATGTTAAGTAACTTGTCCAAGTCATGCAGTCAGTGGTAGACCTGGGTACAAGTCCAACAAGTCTGACTTCATAACCGGTTGTTCTTAAACACTATTTGATAGTGCCTCTCACTAAAAGATAAAAGAAACCCATAACCCATGTTCCCATAGTCCAGTAACACAAGCATTGTATAAACATATTTAACTGTGAGTAAAACCCAAATGGAAAACTCTAGATTTATAAAGCAGATAAAATGGGTGGGGGTGAATAATCATTCTACATATGTTTAAAAGCAAAAAAAAAAAAAAAATTAAAAACTGCACAAAAGAACTTGAGGTAGAACCACATTTGATAGCAAGCTTCCTAATATGTTTAAAATAATATTTAATTTATAAAGGAGTTAATACTTACCTTTTTAGAAGGTCAATAGTTCCTTGATTCTAGGTCTCCCTTTGTTACAAATATCAAGTAAAAGCTTAAGGAGGTAACATCAAGGGTCCATGTGTTAGACTATTGATGAAATCAGTCATACCTCTATGTATTCACACCTTGTATAGTCCCCTCTCACATTGGTTCTACATTTGGTATGTGACTTGCTTTGGTCATGGGACAGCAACACACATGATGCCAATAGGGCATACAAAGTCCTTGTACCTTCAGACTTGGCTCTTGGAACACCCCTCCTATGAGGAGAGGCCTGTGCTAGCCTACTGGAGACATTTAATTCAACCAACAACCCGCACCAATTCCAGACATTTGAACGAATTCATCTCAGATCATCTAGCCTCAGCTAAGCTTCCAGATAACTGTGACTGGCTGCATGAGTGACCCAAGGCAAGACTAGCAAAAGAACTGTCATCTGAGCCCTGCCCAAATAGCTAAACCACCGTAATATAAACCAATTAAATGTTTTTTTAAGCCACCAATTTTGGTGTGGATTATTATGCAACAAAACTAACTGACAGAGCCCAAGTCTAAGTCCTTTCATGGAGTAGGAATAGCAAAATGTGGAACTATGTAATTGTTGGAGAGCCACAGGTATTTTCAGGTAGGTAGGAAAGCTAGTTAGCCAAAACAGTGGAGTGAGAACTACTAGTTTAAGAGGATGACATTTGCATTACTGCTACTTAGATCTGCTTTTCATTCTGTGACTTCTGGGTCAAGTATAGGGGAAGTAAGTCAATGTGCACGATCATACTGATAGCCCAGAGGAGACAGAGGAAGCCGTGGTGCATCCCAAGAGAGCCAGCTATGGCCTTTGTATATACCGATAAAGAAGTACCATACAGCACCACAGTGACAGAATGGTCAGCCTTCTGCTCCACTCTCTTCCAGGCCATTGTCATTACTCCCTCGGCATTATTGCTGTAGGTTGAAGAAGCTAAAGCATGGGACAGGAAAAGTTTCAACCAAAGATGAAGAAAGTCTTTCAGCATTGTAGAGCCAAGAGGCCCAATAATCTCTGGTGACAGTGATACTGAGAGTTAAACCATCATCCAATCCACTTTATTCCTGTAAAAATGTTAAACACAGACTCTTAGAGGGTGACCTGTGCAAGGCCTCACAGCTAAGCATGATTAAGCTGACTCATGAACACATGTTCAAGAACTCTAATTCTCTACAGTGATGTGGGGTGGAGGATATGAGCATTGTGGCCAAAAGGAGGAACCATGGCATCCAAACTCATCTAATAATCCTTCTATTTTTGGTTGATTTGAGAATATTTTCCAACTGGTCACCTACGACAGCCAAGGAAGCCATAAGACACACTAACTATAACACTTTTGAACCAATGACCAGAAAACTTAGTTGACCAAAGGATATGAAAGGAAAAAATTTCATCAACATTTCATTATAATAAAGACTGTGTTTACTTATAGGCCTTCTCCTTCTTCTATTAAAGTGCCATTGATAATGACCACGAATAGTAGTACATTTTACAGAATAAAGAATGTGTAAACTTATGACTTAAGTATAAACAATAAATGATTTTGCAAATCATTACTAATTACTGACATATGCATATATGTATATTATATTGAACTTAACATATGCATCTGGTTTTATATCATAGTCTAGGGGGAAATGTCCTGATCCCTTTTCTATTTCTAACTTACTATGTGATCGTGAACAACTGATTAAACCACTCCAGGTGCCTGAACTTCAAGTCTGAAGCAATACAGCAGTAGAATGGAGAGAACTTTGGATCCAGCCACAGTTGAGATTGAATTTGGGACCCAGCATCTTGTTAAATGTCTGGCTGTGGGTCTATATTTCACTTCCTTCCCCATCTAGGTAAAAGAAGTAACTACACCCTTTTCATGGGGTTTGATAAGAATTAAAAACACAGGGTGGGGCAAAAATAGGCTTATAGTTGTTTGTATGGAAAAATAATACAATAATAAATAATACAAGAATAAACCTTGTATTTCATGTACTCACAACAGTAAAACTACTTTTCCCCCATCCTGTAATATACTTAAAGTTACACAGGGCCTGATCCACAGGAATGCTTAGTAAAGATTCTGATTCTATTCTCAGCCTCACTTGGAATCCAGAGCAATTAATCTGAGTCTCATCTCACCAACTTAAGAAGAAGCCATATGCTAGACTGGTTGTCATAGGCCTCTCTTGTGACCCTCCTATGATAAACACGATGAAAGACAAAGACAGGCCTGGGCTTCACACTTATTATCCACCTTAGCCCCTTCCCCTGTCTCCTTCACCAGAACCGTTGCCCAAGCCTGCAACAGAGTCTAGCAGAAACCTCTGTGAAGGCCAATTTGCTCAGCAGCATTACCCTCTACTGCCCACCAGAGGCCGCCCTCCCACACAAGCCCAAGCAAACAGAACCTGGATTCGCCTTCTTGGCAGCAGTGACATTATTTTCTTTCTCTATTTTTATCTATTAAAAAGATTTCTTCACAGCTATAACTTAGATCTCTACACTAAAATGGAGCAACAGGAAGATATAATGGTGCATTTCATTTATGAATGACCTATCATAAATTACTCTGAAGTGTCCCAAGTGCCAGCAGACAGAACGCTTTGTCTGCCCATGGACTGTATTTCACATACTTTAATTTAGCTGACACGTAAAACTCATTTGACATTTTGCAGGTATTTGTGTGGGGCAAGGGAGGAGAGGTGGCAGGCAGGAGGGGACCACTGTGGGGCTGGGAGGGGAGTGGGGGCAGCAGGCAGAGCCAAGGATATTTGGTTCTTGTTGAGGGTTAAGGTATGAAGCCTGGGTAGCCCTGGCAACACGAGGTCGTTCCCGAGCAGATTGTTGTCTAAGATGAGTTCCTCCAGGCTCCCGAACGCGCTCAGTCCTTCCAGTGACCTGCAATGACAAAGGCAACAGGAAAAATGATCCTGCACTAAATCAGGGAGGCCATTATGAGCCGAAATAAATATTTTAACCTTCCCTTTCAGGACTGGGAATAGTTTGGGCTTGGTGCCTGTCAGCAAAGTGAATGACAAGAATTAGTAGCGGGAGCCGGGGTAGGGGCGGGGGTGGGGGAGAAGGGGCCGCTGGCACTCACCGCATCCTTCACGCATTGCCAACATGAAGGATGAGGGTCACTTAGTGAGTAGCCAGGATCCAAAACAAAGGGCTTCAGATACGGCCTGCAGGATAAATTTGTCAATGTCTTGTGCCTTCAGGCACCCAGCCTGGGCTGACCCTAACCTCCATTCCCAAGATAAATAACTCTGTCACAGTTCACCTTCATTCCCTGGACACAAATTTAAGTTGTCATCCATCATTCCTGCCCAGAAATATCATACCCCTCTTACAATAATAAATATAACTTCAAGTATCATTTCTTAGCAGTTCCCCTCTGCACAGTGGTAGGAAACAGCAAGGAAGGCATCCTTTCTCTTCATTCACCGCCTTTGACTCTTTTTTCTCTGCTTTTTTCCTTCACTAATCACTTAATTTGCTTCTGCCCAGTGTCCCTGTGGCTGCCCCCAAAGGCAAGGCATCTAGGAAGCACATAATCACTCTGGTCTGAGAGAGCTGTTTCTTTTTCTTTCAAGACTTCTTGTTCTTTGGAGAGCAGAGGCAGGAGGTAGGGAAGGGGATAGCATTGGGGAAATTTCTATTTCAATGCTCCTGGCTTGAAGTTACTGTTTTAATTTATGGAAAGTGGATTTCTCACTTTATTTTTGAAGGAAGTATGGAGTGCAGCAATGTAGATGTCAAGGCAGTAAGTAAACAGGCATCTGAAGGAATTAAGTACCTAGCTCAGGAAGGAAAAGTATCGGAAAATGAGAGCCTTGTTTACGCGCCTAGCTGAATGTTAACTCTTAACGTGGACTCTGGAGTGTTGGGGGTGGAGGTAGTGAGGGGCAGTGGTACGCCTGTGCTGGCGGTGGCGCTCACAGACATTCATTAAAGACAGCCACCCAGTGGAGGGACATGCACAGACCCACATACTTTCAGCTCAGTCACCTGCCAGACCCAAGAGCTGTGCTGAGTTTGCACAGGCTGACAGCTAAGCTCCAGCATCAACCAGAGGGTGGACTCATGTGAGATCTCCTGGCTGGGCTATAAAATGTGACAAATCAGGGATGTGTTGTCCACTCTATTTATTCACTTACTGATAACATGTACATGACAGACCCACCTGCCTGCATGTGCAATGCCTGTGTATCTGGTGTGGGTGTGAACTTCAGCACAAGAACTTTCTCCAGGCATCTGCATCTTCCTGTGGGACCTCTGCCAAGAGGACTCTGAAACAGAGTCAGTACTTGGGAGGTGAGATATGCATTATGAATATTTAATTAAATCCCTGCTGGGCCCAGAGCTCCGCCAGCATGTCCCATTTCTAACTGATCCTCAGAAGGTCTCACCAGGGCCCAGTACCCAGACTATGCACCCTCCTACAGCCAACACTACCTGCTCTGTAGCAGGGAGGCAAGACCAAATATATTTTGGGTTTAGGACCAGTGGTGTCATTAAGTCTCACTTCTTCTTCCTCCGTTCTCATCTTCTTCATGTTTCAGTGAGGAAAATGTGACTTATATACCTTACTCAGGAAGGTTTGGAATTATGCGTCAGCTTCACTAGTTATGTGCAGTGTGAATTTGGGAACAATAGCCCATCTGAACAGCCTCGTTCTGAGTTGATTCCAGCTCATAGTATCTTATGGAGAATAAGTGAAAGAAGATTGACAACTTTTGTTTCTTCCTTTTTTCTTCCTCCTTTCATTCACTGATTCTTCTGGAAGCCCTGACTTGTGTGGCAGGGCTGTTCAGGATGCAGAGGTTGGGCAGATAAACAAATGCACAAAGGTGTGCAGTAAGTCTGCCTTCCGCAGGGAGACTTCGGCCTTTCCCAAGGTTCCTTCTTCCACGGAGTTAATGAGTGAGGATCCCAAAGTGGTTTTCAGAACTAGGCTCTGTTTACCACAAGGGGAGTTGAGGCCACCTCCCACTTCCCCATCAGGGCACCTTATGGATGGCTAATAAGTCCTTTGTGCACAAACATCAGCTGGGTTCTTGTCAGAGGCAGCATCCAAATGCACATTGTTCTCAAGTTATGTCATGCAAATACTCATATCATGAGAATCAGCAAACAGTTGGCAACTGGCAAGGAAAAGAAAGCTCCCTTCCAAGAGTGCTTCAGGGGAGGCATAAAACAAAATGACAAAGCATGAAAAGGGACAAAGCCGGTAACACTAGAGGGAGTGCCCACAGAGACCGCCTTTCTCTCTTGAGGAGGCCCCAGGCAGAGCCCAAGACTGGCTTGTGGAGCCAGACTTCAGAGAGGAGTCGGGAATCTCAGCTCCAATCCCCCTTCACCTGTCTGGTATCTAGATTCCTTCTGCCATTTAATGCTATTAGCTGCTCAGTTAAAAGGGAACAATGTTACATGGAGGGGAGGGGGCTGCTAATTACAAATCCCTGTCTTCATGTCATCAGTGTGGTATGCCCTTGGTGATTTAATCAGATAATTCAGAGCTGAGGGATTGGGGACAGGAGGCAAAGAGATTACTGAAGAGTAAAACTGGAGGGGACAGCATTTCTGGGGCTCAGCTAGCATGTGGAGGCCAATAAACCAACACCTGGAAGATGGTTTTCTTTTTTACTTTTTAAAAAAGTTTACTTTTGTTGTTGTCATTATTGCTGTTTTCCTAGAATGAGAGAGAAAGAAATTATTTGCATCAATCTTTAAGTTCATACCCCTATCTTCAAAATGCCTGCAAATAGGTATGTGCTGTTAAATAAAATGACAAGGCAAAGAGGCTTTGAGGAGCCACGAGGTCTATGCTGTTCCATGGGACAGCTATGGGAGCTACAAGGAAAAGATGACAGGGCTGTAATTTCTCTTCTCTAATCTTGTGTGCAGACAGCAAAATGTCCCTCAGTCCCATGAGCCCTGTGGAAGGGGCGACTGCACTCGGGGGTTACTCACCAGCTTGGTTGGCAGTGGCTGTACGTGTCTGAGGGATGGGCTGGGAAGGAAAGGCAGGTATGTCTGCTGTGGTCAAGGGCTAGAGGGGGAGGACAAGACTTCAGCTGCTCCTTCAGCACAGCCAGCTGGAGAGAGATTCTCCCAGCCCAGTCAAGAGACGCCAAGGGCAGGCAGGGAGACGCGTGTGCGGTCTGCTCTGCTTGGTGTGGCAGGTGGTTTGCTCTGGAAACCTAATCAGCACCTCGGAAGTGCATTGCAGGCTGCGTGCCTCCCACTGCACCAGCAGGAAAGCTGCCCATTATCTCACCCACAGGTACCATCTCAGTTACTCACGTGCAAGGCTCTGGCTGGGCTCCCTCAGGAGCCGCTGCGGCTGCTGGGAGAGTCCCAGTGCCTTTTCCAAAGTCATATCAAAATGACAAAACATCACAATGCATTCAGCTCCAGCGGATTCAAACACAGAGAACTTTTAAGTTTCCACTGTAATTAACCCTATCCTCGTTAAGATAATTATGATCAAGCTTCCTGTCACAGTTAATATCCCAGCATCATTGCCCGTGGCTTACACTCTGCCCTCATTAGCTTATAAAAACAGCGGCACCAAACAGACAGCCTCCCTTTCCAAGCTAGGCCAGTGACTGTGAGCGGCCTTGGGCCAGGCAGCAGGTCCGCAAAAGGGCTATCCCTTGAACCCCAATCCCTTTTGCTCCCGGGGGGCACACACTCAGCGGCCTTCATTGTTTTCCCAAAAGTTAGCCGCTTGTCAGAGTGGGGAAGGAGAGGGCCAGGACCAGAACCAGAGCAGGGCTGAGAGAACTGGGGCAGGAGAGCTATTAGCCCTTCTTACCGCTTACGTGACAAGAATCTAAAGGACACCTCCAGGGCCCCTGGTTCAAGAACTGCCAACTTTATTCTGGGGTATATGCTGTGGTAAGAATTAGAGCCCTCTAGCCTCAGCTCCCAGCCTACACCAGGAATAATGTTCCCGCCTGGTACGATGGGGACAGGGAACGGGGAGACAGTTAACCACAGGCCCTAGGAAAGACACGTGTCTCCACAGTTGGCCTCAAATCCAGAAACAAAGGTTAGAATATTCTCAAACCAATTCAGAAAGTAAGGTCTTTACCTATTTCCTCCACTGCATTTACCTAAGTATCCACATATATATTTTTAACTGAAAAAACGGGGAGGCCATGGAAATTCCAGAGGACCTAATCTCCATGTCTGATGTCTACCACACTGGCTAGTCCTGTACACTCACAGGGGTCCTTCTAGATGAATTCTGTCTCCCCAGCTCCCAACACACGGGGATCTCAGTGTAACCCCCACAAGACCTGACAAGTGCCAAATGTCGGTGGGGGCTCAGGACCTCTTTGCCAACTGACTACTCCTCAGCCACAAACCCTGTCAGATGCTGAAAGAAAAGCCACCAACAGAATCCCCAGAGCAGGGCAAAGAGCAAGACTCAGGGTGAGTGGCCAGGGGCTGTGAGGGCAATGCTCAATCTGCATTCTTTCCGAGCCAGAATGCCTCCCTTTCCTTACCCTGCGGCCAGCACCCGCACACCGGTTCTGGTTCTTAAACCATTTAAACAGAGGGCCTTACCAGTTGGTAAATCGTTGTAGTTCTGAACACCTGGCATGCCCCTCTCTGTTATCCTGGCCATTCCCAGGAGCCCCCAGACCTTTCCACTGCTAAGCAATTAAGTGGTTAATACCCCCACATTACAGGGGCTCTAAGGACCCTACTATATATAGCCAGGATCTATTTGGTCAATTCAGTGGTTAAGTAATTTACACATCACCCTTGAGAGAAAAAATAGTAACTTGTGTCCTTCTTATTCCCTCCACCATGCCAAGTACTGTGCCTCGCACAGAGCTGCCCTTGGGAAATATTTACAAATTGACTTATGAAAGAGGCCATGACCCCAGACACAGGACAGGATAGGCAACAGGGAACCAGAAGAAAGAATAGGAGAGTTGTAATACAACTGCCCATGTTCCAGAAAATGGCCCAGGCAGTACAGGCATTTTTAGAAAGGCTATTCCTATGGTAGTAATATGCTATATATAATAATATACTATAGCATATTACCAGATAGTGTATTATATGTATAGTTGGCTCTATATATCTTCTCTAAATTTTTCTGTCATTCAGGTCACAGCCAGGGATATGTGTACAAATCATTATATAACAATATCAATAGCAGGTAAAAGTGTCTGCTAAAAATAGAATACAGAAAAGGCTTTGGGGAGGTAAGACAGTAGACACTAACACAGTTTACACTGACAGTGTATCACACGGGATTTGTCAAAGTCACCCCCCAAGCCCCATCGTACCCTGTCAGGATGGATGATCCCTGAGCTACTGAGAACAAAATTGAACACTGGCATAATAGATCTGAATCCAAGACCAGTCAAAAATGTAAGGTAGCAAGCTAGGTATTTGTTAACTTTAAGTGGCACCAAGTCCGAAGTCATTGTACACCATACCTAATAATGCTAAGAAAACTATTAAACATGATTCTAAGGAATCACAGAGAATAAGTATGGAGAAAGAAGCCCAGAAATGGGAACTTGTAGTTCCAGTGATTTGAAAAGGTAGGTCAGATTCTTCATACTTTGGATTCATAGGTTTATAACCTTGTCTACAGGAAGTTGTGGTCAGAGTATACCTCTGAGAAACTGGCCTTTGCTTACCCTAGGGCAAAGTAAATCATGTATCTGATCATTTACCCTTTTTGCTTTTGCTTCCAGTAAGCTCAGAGCCAAACTATGACCCAACTGTAAAAAGGTCTCTATATCTGCTTTTCACTGTTGGGGCTTATACTTTTTTATAGCCTTGATATTTTATTTATCTATATATTAGTTTTGTTTTATTAACTCTAATAGGCTAGCTCAAATCCTTCGTAGAATGAGGGATTCTACAGTACAGATAGCAATTTAATATAGCACAGATTCTCAAACAGGCAGTTTCTTTGCATTAAGGACAAGTTCTGTGAGAGTAGATATTAATGTGAATAGTTGACAAGGAATAAAGATGTATATTGTATTCAGATTTCAAAATGTCTTGAAAAAGCTTCTCATGATATTCTTTGTGATGGGAGAGCAAAAAATGGGCTAGAAAATAACAACTTTAGGTAGGGTCATAACTGGTCCAAAAATAAACCTGAAAAATATATTTTTAAAAAAATCTTCATTTGGGGCTATGTTTTTATTAATTTTTGAGAGAGAGAAGAAGGGAGAGAGAAAGAAGCACTGATGTGAAAGAAAAGAAACATAGACCAGTTGCCTCCCGTGCGGGTCCTGACCATGGGCGGAACCTGCAGCCTGGGGAGGTGCCCTGAGCAGTGACAGAACCCACCAACTTTTTGGTGTACAGGACGATGCTCCAACCAACTGAGCCACCTGGCAAGGGCATACCTGAAGAATATTAACTAATGGCTCAGCTTGCTTTGAGGGAAGGTTCTGGGGACTTCGGTTTTTTCCCAATAACTTGATAAGCCCATGTTCATTACATGTATGGAAGCCAAGACCCTAGAAAGATACTCAGAAGGATACAGTAGATTCCAAATGATACTGTTGGGTCAACCCATTGTTTCAGCCCAAGGAGATGATATTTCAGAGTGTCTAATGTAAACACTTAAACATAGATTTAAAGTTCCAATACCTGAAAGCACCAATTTAAAGAAAAAATTAAAAGGCAAATGAAAATTGGTGAAAATAATTGCAATCTTTCTGACAGTCTAAGGTTTAACACCCTTAATATGAAAAGAGCTTTAAAAAAATCATTAAGGAAAACTTGAAAACACTAAGAAAAATAAACAACAGATGTGGACAGAAAATACACAAGGAATGAAAAGGGTCAATAATGGAAATGGGTAAAATTTCAGCTTCATTGAAAATTGAAAATATTCAGATTAAACAAGATAGCAAATACACTATTTTCTTAAATCTTAACATAGTCTTGTTAAAAGTTCAAGGTAATAGACTAATACAACATTAATGGGAAGTGAAACTATTATAACCATTTTGGATGACAATTTAATTAAAAGCCTTAAAATGATCGCCTTTTTAATCTAGTAATTCTAAGAATTTATTCAGTAAATATCAAAGAAATGTGCATACTTAAGTATGTTCACTACAGCATTATTTATAGCGAACTGTAAATAAGCCTAAGTTCCCAATGATGTAGGAATGATTGAATATCTGTATAATAAAATGCTACACAGTAATTAAAAATGATAGTGTAGCTAACTATCTACTGATCCAGTAATACTGTCATGGAATCTAAGCACCTAAAATTAAGTCATAATACATACACTTGACTATATACATGAAGATCTCATGCAGGGAAATTGAAAGGCATCTGTGTGATAACCTCAATTCTCCACACAAATTTTAATTTGTACCATGTTTTCCATGCTGGTGGTTAAAAGTCATTCAACTAGTCTTTGTTGTTTCTAGTTTATACACTTCTATCACAATGCACAAATTTGTACATAGGAACTATATGATGATTCTGCACATACGTACACAAACGCCCTTCAAGGTATACATGAACATACATATCTACATATTTATCTATCAGTTGATCAATACATAGATATATCTAAGATACATACTTCTAACACCTGGGTAATGGGTTTACAGGTTTTTTCTCTTTTACAATGTTCACTAGTTGCTAGATTTTCTATCATGAATAAGTATTTTATAATAATGAAAACCTGCAGCAAATATTACTTTTAAGTAAAACAAGACAACCTCCCAAACACGAGATGAATGAGCCTTAAATAAAGAGCAGTGGGTGTAAGGAGGGCTTAGTACAGGGGTGTCAAACTTATATATTTTCACCAGGGACCACATCAGCCATGTGGTTGCCTACAAAGGGCCAAAATAATTTTAGGACTGTATAAATGTAACTACTCCTTAACTGTTAAGGAGTTGAAATTACATTTGGCCCTTTGAAGGCAACCTTGATGCTGATGTGGCCCCCTGTGAAAATGAGTTTGACACCCCTGGCTCAGTATAAATCACCATAATAGGGCTGCTAATTTGATTGTCATCCATTCTGCTGGCCCCTAAGTAATTCTACCTGGACCTTTGTTTCAATGCTGATTGCCAGACTCAAAGGAGCATCAGCACTCAGAAACACCATACATGGAGAACAACTAGGTGGTCAGGGTGTAAGAAACTGTGATTTGAGAGAGTCAAGATTACTAGGAGAAGAGGAGACTAGATTGTTTCAAAGCACTAAGTCTATGGCATTCCAGAATGCAGTGAAACAAATAGGAAGAAAATTATGTAAGTTGGGAGGAGGCATCTTGAGTCAATTTTTTTTAAACTTGCAAAAATAGAGGACTATTTGCTGAAGGATTGAGCTGCCTTGTGTACCACTGTATGTATCGAATCAGAGACTAAAGTCATGGAGAACATCTAGAGCACAGGTGGCAAACACAAGGCCCGCAGGCCGAATCCGGCCCTCCACCTTGTTTTATCCGGCCCAGCACCTTGTTTCTACCCAGTGGCAGCGCTGAGCTATCGCTTAACTGTTAAGGAGAAGTTACATTTATACAGTCCTAAAATTACATTCAGCCCTTTGAAGGCAACTACAAGGCTGATGTGGCCCCTGGTGAAAATGAGTTTGACAGCCCTGATCTAGAGAGAATTTCTGCATAGAGGAGAAGATTCAGTGACCTCTATTATTCTATCCAGATACTGTGCTTATTTCACTAGAGCTCCTTCCTATAACCACAGTTTAGAAGGGCTGCCAAGAGCTGCTTCTGCCCTGCCAGAAGGGCCCCTTACAACTCGGCCTGGTGGAGAGAGGGCAGCAGAGATTTCTAGCTCTGTCATTCCCCAGCACGCTAAACTCTGCCCCTGTTCTGATCTTCTAGCTGGGACTGTGCAAGTCCTCTTTAATGCTTTTCTAACTATGGCAACATCCCCATAATTAAAATGGACCATGCCAACACACTCGTCTGTTAGAGTCTGTAAATTAGATGCCAAAGCCACAACTCTATTTTTGTGAAATATGCTTCATCACGGACTGTTTTGCAAACTCATAGACTTTGGGTCCTAGGGAAATTTTAGGGTGCTCCGTTTTTCCCCTCACAAAAGGTGACTAATGCTCTAAGAAGTAAAGTGGCTTACCCGAAACCATACACGGTGACTAAGCCATATCTACAATGTTTGGATACATGGTGCAGTGTTCCCTCAACTACATGATGCTAAACTACCTGTAAATAATTCTTAGTTGAGGTATAGAAATGGAAATTCACCAATATCACATCCTTTATCCAAATACTATGCGTAGTTTTGTAATCCATTCATAATATGTCCTCAATTTTACTGATCAACTTAGATGGTCTTCCAATTATTTTGCCTTTTGATCTATTCTCCCTTCCTATCCCTCCTAGAACAATCCCCTGAAAAACTAGTTATTACAGTTTCTTTTTAATGCAGTCCTCATGAGGTTAAGTATTCATTAGATAGAGCTGGGTTGAAACTTATCAGCTAATGGTCCCTTGGCATGTACCTCTACTGCTTACTCATTCATTCATTTGCAAAAATGTGTTGAGTGCCAACTCTGTGCCCAGAACTTCACTAGTCTCAGGAGCTACAAAGATGACTGTGGCATGATCCTCTACCATTAAGTAACAGATACAGACAGGAAAGTGGTTACCAGATAATGCAGGGTAATTAACAGGTTAGATTGGGATGATAAGCACTACTCTGAGGAGTCAGGGTGGCGGGGGGGTTAGAGAAAGCTGCAAAGAGGAGATGGGCTTCAACTAAGTCTCAATTCAATTAAATTCTAATCTTTTGAGCATCTACTTATATTTACACCAAATTGGGTAAGAAGAGTGAGTTGATCATGGCAATCAAGTAATTGACATTCGAAAAAGCTTATGTAGCACCAGAAAGTATGTATGTGATATCCACTTCCAGTATGGCAGGTTCTGGGGATACAAAAGATGCCTAATCATGGCATCTGCTCCCAATGGGTTTCTCATCTATGGGAAGAGAGAAGAAAGTTGGACTTGAAGTAAGGGAGAATCATACAGGATAGTATATTATTAAGTAATGTGAGCAAGATGGGCTCTCAGAAAAAATGAGGTCTATGGTGGTCACTTTTCTGCCCACCCTCCTGTGTTTGTCCTAAAGTTATTTTGGCAAGTGAGTCCTTAAGGACAGAGGTGGAGAACCAGGTACCCTTCCTATTAAACACACTAGATGCCTCCACATCTCGTTCCCATCACTCTGCCCATCTGGCTGTCCTCTGTCCTCTCAGTGAATCTTTCCTGCATTTTCCCACCCTGGTAACAGGGCTTGGTTCTGGGCTTTGACTATGTCTAAAATTATTTTGATTCACGGCTTGAGATTTTACAAAACCACACATGTACGCATGGAGCCTGTGGCTTCAGGATCTTGTTTGTTTTTAAGAGTCTAAAGAGCGAGTTTGTTTGGTGGGTTCTATAAATGGAGGTTTTCTTTACTAGGGAGATGTAAGGGAGCGGACATGGTGTGCTGCAGCCGCGGTATGTGTGCATGTCGCCATGGGGCGGAATTCAGCGCCTGTGGGGGGAGGCTCCCACAGCCATTGGGCAAACATATGTTGGGCCAAGAACACGGCTCTTCAACCTCATGAACTGTTTGCTTGAAAGATAACAGTGTCTCTTCCACATGAGCCTTTCACCACCCTCCATAAAGGGAATTTTTAATTCAACAGATGGTGTCTACTCATTGCAAACCGACCAGAAAAGGAGACATTTACATGGCTGGGCCTCAAGGCCCTAGGGACCCAGAGGGGCCCTAATCAAACACTTGCCCAAAGACCCGCTCCCCGTGGGCAAGGCCCCCTGGAATGGAATCACGCCAGGAAAGCCAGCAAAACGTGCCAACTGCAGATTCTGTGAGGTCCCAATGGGCTGAAAAAGGTGAAAACATGTTTTCTGTCCCAGACTGTAAGATAGCTTTATATCTCTAGCAGGAAAGAAGGCCCTGGGAGATACGGTGACCTCCAAAAGTGGCTTGCTATTGGGGCCATTTTTCTTCTTCCAAAACAGCCCTTACTCTGTGCTTTGAAAAACCTTTCAAAGAACAACTTTGTCAGGTTTGCATTCCATTTCATGTAATGGCACATTCTGGCCCCTGAGGACCAACACCTAACAGAAGTAACAGTGGCAGGGACAAAGAGGAAAGATCGAACAATTCCAGATATACAGCGTGACAAACAAGAGATTTTCCCAGGGCTAAATGAAGGTTCTTTCATCCTAGTCTGGCCCCTCTGGTTATTTGATTGATGCTTTGGGGGTAGAACGTCACAGTGGTCTTTTCACAAGGAGTGTGGCATCCTGATGGAGACTATGTCGCCCACTCAGTGAAGCCAAACACAAATGTAGTACGTAGACACACAAAGTAAGAACACTGAATCTGGGGAGATGAGCTCTGTTCTTAAGTGCCGGCATGCTGTGAGACCTTGGGAAAATAACACCTCTAAGGTTTCATTCTCTAATCTATCTCATCTAATTGCAGGAAAATCCCTAACCCATACACTTTGCAGACAATGGAATGGGGCTGGCATGAGGTAAGGTATGTGAAAACAATCCTAGATTAATATAAGGAATGTTGATATTTGAAAGGTTTTTGAAAACAAAAATGTGCATATTTTATTTTCAAAACAGATAATTGGTGACTTCAGAAAAGAAAGCAAGTAGCTAAAGCTACAAGAGAGATACTAATATGTATTAAGAATTAACTGAAGGCGTGGAGAAATGTCAGCTTCAGAGACCCTCTGTGTGAAGGATGACCAGGGAACCTTGGTCACTAACTTCCTTGCAATGCTGCAGCCAAATCCTTAACCTGCTCTCGGCTTTTCTTTATTCTTTTGTAAACTAAGGAGGCTGGAATCAATCATTTTACAAGTTTCTTCCTTTTCAACATTCTCTGCTCCAAAGTGGGTTATCGGAGAAAAAACTCCCAACCAATCTGATTTTTTATTATTGCCTTAATCATGACATCATTCAATAAAAAAGTTCAATGTAAATATGGCAGGTCATCCCAACCTTCAATGTGGCCAAAAATGTAGGGCCTGGAGGGCAGGCTTGGGGGAGAATTTCAAGGCTCAAGTATAGAATCTGATTAATAACAAAGATCTGGAAGGGAAAAGTTGGAGGAGAAAAAAATTCTCTCCCACCCCCCATGTTCTTGCAACTTTCACAGCATCCTAGACTAGGGAGTGACAGGCAAAGTGACACGGTGCTCAGAGGGCAAAAGATAAATGTTTGATGAATTAGCCGTTGGTAGGAAAGTGATGGGCTTTGTATGTGCATAATGGCCAAGCTGCCTTCCCATGCCGATTGCCTGACAAGATAAGAAGCCATAATGAATGGAACTTGAGATGCTCTGGACAGAGCAGTTTTAATTTGACTGGTTTTAATAAAATTAACTTTAAAAAGAAGAAGAAGAAGAAAATGGCAGAAGGAAGAGGATACTGATTTGCAGAGAATAGAAAGGCTGAGAATTACGTATGCCCAGAGTGGAAACTAGCCATTGGTTTTTCCATTCACTGTACTAGTCAAGTTAGCGGAGGAAGAAGGATTTATTTCTTTACACCTGTAAGTCATTAAAAACCCTCTCTGTGCCCAGTACTGTGCAGAGATACTTGAAATATAAACATTAAGTGGACTGGCTGGATAGAAAAATATCCCAATAAGCATGAAATGGATCATTCATTCATTCATTTATTCCTCCATAAGCAAATATTGGGTTGGCTAAAAAGTCTGTTTAGTTTTTTTCTGTAAAATAAAAGAGTCATTTTTACCAATAACTTTATTGATTTGATATTTTGAGTATACTGGCTCTCTTCTTCTTGGTTTCTAGTGGGTAGAGGCCAGGGGCGGTATCAAATATCTTCCAATGCATAAAACATCCTACAGCAAAGAATTATTTGACCAAAATATCACAAGTACCAAGAAACTTTGCAAACCATTTTTGACACATTTGATCAGTCAGTAGCACCTTCTCCACACACTGAACAAATCTTTTTCTGCATTTCATTGTATTTTTACCTTTCTTGAAGTAATAAAGCATAATACACAAAAATGTTGCATATCTTCTTCATCTTCAATATTAAAATGGCTACACAAAAATTCACCAATTTTGATAAGTTGTTTTAAAAGATTTTATTTGTTTATTTTTAGAGAGAGGGGATAGAAAGGAGAAAGAGAGGGAGAGAAACAATAATGTGTGGTTGCCTCTCGCACGCCCCCCACCACCAGGGTCCTGGCCTGCAACCCAGGCATGTGCCCTGACTGGGAATTACACCAGAGACCCTTTGGTTCACAAGGTGGCACTCAATCCACTGAGCCACACTAGCCAGGGCCGATAAGTTTTTTTTTAAAAATGCACACTGATATGACAGCTGTTCCAACACAATCTAACAAATTGTTTCAAACGATGTTAAAGACACCTAAGGACTAGTAGTGCCCTCATATGGAAAAATAATGATTACTTTTTGGCCAACCCAGTATTTTCTGAGCACCCTCAACCCAGGCCTACAGTGAATGAACAGGTCTGCTCCCGAGAAGCAAGTCTTTTTTTACAAGAAGTTCCCACGCTGCCAGGGGCTCTCTGCCAGGCAGCCACACCTACCCACCCTTGGCCATCACCCCCACATGGAGCTAATGCTCCATTTCCACACTTTCTCCCGAATTCAATCTGGCCCTTCCTTTGTATGACTTCACGGAGCTGCCTAGATAACCTCCATCAGAACAACCCATTCCTTGTGAAAACACCATAGTGACATTCTATTGCCAAGAGCAACCATCACATAACCAAAGAGGAAGAGAGGGGAAAAAAGGCTCCCTATAGTTCTAGGAAAATGCTAGCTGTGCCTGTGAAAAAATTACCTTGAGGATCTTGGTTTGTTTCAGATGTAAGGCTTAGGGTTGGAGCAGATGATTTGCTCCACATTTTGACTAACATTTGCTTGAGGCCTTTCTTGGGTCAGACAGTTTGACAGGCCTAGGGCAAAAAATATGGTTAAGATATCATCCTGTCCTCAAGGGGCCCAAGAGCCCATGAAATGAGTGAAAAATATACTGCCATAGCACAATGAAGTTCAAATGCTCCTCTGCCTTCAAGTGACCTTAAAAGATCTCTAGGATCCCTTCTAATATCCAAATGCCCTGAAATTAGTGTCTTACCCTCCATTTTTATTTGATTTTTTAAGACCAAGTACAGGATTACAAAGAAGTTTGGTTATCCAAGCATTCCAATGGTCACCTTCCATAACACCATGCAGGCTGCCGGTGTTAGGAGAAAGAATCCTACACAAAATGCAGCATTAAAAATAGTACGCACCCCCAGCTCCTTTCTCCGAGGGTATACATTCTTCCATGACTGCAAAAGGAAAGTTACTCATCACTAAACAGCTCAGCAAGGCTCACACTATTCAAGAATATAAAGTTTTATGAGTAGGTCTCTCCTCTCTCTGGGTGAGAAAGTGAATGAGAGAGAAAGCCAGAGAGGGTCTGGCTGAGGAGTCCAGGGTGAATTATAGACTGCCGCTCAAGATTCACAGCTCTTCGTGGTAGGAGGTTAATATTCTCACATGTCATTAGGTCTGCTGGCTCTCCTGATGGTTCATTGAAGCAGGCAGCAAATTATTTCCTCATGCTGCAGAGGACAGCGCACTTCAAAGCAAGGGAACTCAGGTCAGGAGAGGCCTCCAGTGGATTAATGACTTGGGATCACCAGGGGTTGTCTATAGGTAAGAATAGGCCTGAAGCTTTTAACAAAGATAACTTTTTGATCCATCTTGACTTGGCTTTCAAGTCAGACCTCTAGATTTATTCCTATTCATCTTCTAAGGACCCACCAAGACCTGTGGGAAGACTGAGCAACCTGTCTGGTCATTTCATCTTCACTTGAAAAGCTTCCACCTGCTCTCCACTGTTGTACATCACACACACAGTGCAAGATAAAGCTTAAACCTACCTCCTTAGAAGAGACTTCTCAGCCTGTCCCAAGCTTGGCTGCCCCACTATGCCTGGACTGAACTCCCAGAAGGCTTCTACTTGAACACTCCTTCCAACACTGGTCCACAGCCTAGGTCCATTCATTGGCCCTGGTGTCTTACCCTTATCTCTTCGACAACTAATTAAGCTAAGTGACTTCCGGTCCAATGGGTTATATCTCTTTGCATCTCCCATAGTGATAGCTGAGCACTTACTTTCCCTGGATGCAGATCCAAATCCTGATCTTGTCTCCTTTCCATGAGAAACGCCCAAGAGGAGCCTCAGAAATGTTTAGAATACAGGCTCATGAAAATGCTTGTTCATTGGCAGTTTTGAAAATAACATTTCTAAAGATAAAATTAGGGAAGAATGGTAAAAGGAAAGAGACACAGGAAGTCATGAGAAAACTCAAGGTTGTCCCTTCTCAGGGGCAGGATTGATAAGTAAATATACGTAACACCAATGCTCATTACAATCTACTCAGTTTTCTCAGTTGGAGGTTTTCTGAACAACTGGGAGGCTCTCATGGATGCCTGCTGTTACAAAGAGCCCAGTGGGGGCCCGAAGGCACAACCAGGAGAACCTGCAGGCCACACTGCTGTCAGGCCGTCTCCAGGCACCGCACCAGGGTCCCAGGTGGGCAGCACAGCTCAGGGGCCAGGAAGGAATTCTTGTCCTAGTGGCCGTGGATGAATCTGACTGGACCCCCACGGTTTTCTCCCCTTAAAGTGAGGTGCCTGCACCGGGGTGGGGGGGAGATAAAGAGTACTAAATATTGGGAAGCCCCTCATCCCAGTTTCAAGCATGGATATGCAAATAAAAGTTTGGGAGAGCTCTTGGTAAACAAGGAAGCACTCGAGAAATGTGTGGGGTGACAGTCACCATTCCAATCCTGCTCCCTTTCCCTGACGTTCTCATGCGACATTTCCTCTTCTGCTTCCTGTCCCTGTCTCCCTATCACTCTCCTCAGCAACCCCATTTCCTCTCCTTGAAAATACCTTTACCTTCTTTTACATAACAAGTGTTCCATAACATGTGTAGGGAAAACCACTAAAAACACACGTGCACACCAATGTGCCAAGTACCTACACACAGGTAAAGCAGGCAGCTGAGATGTCAGAGCAGTGACCTCCACCACCAGGTCCACTCTAGGTCAGATCCCAAAGGCAAAGGCCTCCTGAGCTGGCCACATGGCTGAGCAGTCCTTCTTCAGCTCACTTAACGTCTGGTGAGGCATCAAGGGAAGACCCCTGGACACCAGTCCCAGCTCACACAACTTACCACGTGAGTAGAGTCTTTCCTTCCCCTCTTTAGACCTCGCAGTCCTCCAATGTGGAATAAAGAGAGGTGACTATATCAGTGTGTCTGTAATGCTGGCTTATGAATCACCTGTGTCAGAATTCCCTGAGACACTCGTTAAAAATTCAGATGCCAAGGTCCCCCCACCTATGACATATACATCGGGCTCTTATAGGTGGGGTCTGGGGAGCTATAGTCAATTCCCCAAAGTGTGAGAACCACTGAGTGCCCCCAACTCAAACAGAGACCAGTCAGGTGACATGCTGTATTTCAATGAATCAAGGTACATCAGATAGAGATGCACCATTATTTTATGTACTGGTAAGAGAGAAAAATCACTGTCAACTAAACATGACCCAATGCTTTCTGACCTCAAAATGCCTCAGGGATCCTCTTCCTTTTTTTTATCCTACTTGCTGCCTTGTAAGAAACTCTGAATGAAGGTCATTCTTCAACAACAAATATTTGCTGTATAATATTAAATTTACAGCCTTTTCTGTATACACAATAACTTTGTCCTTTGATGCCAAATCACAGTGAATTCTTAAATGGTAAGTGAGGTATCAAAAATATGTATAAGTCAACTGAAGCAGCAGCAATAAGAACAAGAACCTGTGAGATGTTTCAATGACAGCAACAACTTCGTCACAACTGCCTCCAGGACAATGACAACTTTAAGAAACCATCAATTTTGAGATGATTCAGGAATGTTAAAATGTGAAAAAAAAAATGTCCACCTTAGAAATGCTGACATACAGCCAATGCAGGTAACACAATAGGAAGTGGTGAGGAATGGGAAATTGGAGTACCTAAAGGCATCCAAATTAGCACCTGTGTCATCCACAAACACGGTGAGGGGCTGCATTTGGCCCATCGTTAGGATGGACACATAATTTGCTCTCCAAGCTGGGGCACCTCCCAGAGTAAAAGGGACACTGTTACTGGTTATGCCAGGGAAACAGGCTTTAACTACAAGTTAAAACACAGGGTGGAAGTTTCCCTAACTGTGAGCCAGCAAACAGGAAGTCCTGGGTAATAGGATCACTGGAGCGCAATCATTCTAATATTCAAAATCTGCAACATCATGCACCTGGTGAGGCTCCTTTCCACTCCTGTCTTTAGAAATCCCTGGAAGTCTGGCATCTCTATGCCTGCACACTTCCCCTAACTATCCACAACTGCCTAGCACTTTCCCACAAGCTTCCCTTCCTAACACGAGCGTCTGTGCCTCCTCCTGAGAGGACACCACTGGCCTCCACACAGATCCCTACAACTGTTTGAAGGGATTCAACCAGTTCTCGTCCAGAGGTGAGTTTTGCACCTCAGGAGGACATTTGGCAAAGTCTGAAGAGATTTATGATTGTCACGACTGGGTGGCGCTACTGGCATCAGGTGGGGAGAGGTGAGAGATGCTGCTAAACACCCTGCAATGTCCAGGGCAGACCCCACAACCAAAGTTTATATGACCCGAAGAATCATCAGTGCTGAGACTGAAAAACCCTATATTAGATAGGGGGTGCTGCTTTTTCTCTATGGATTGTGGGGTGAGCCTCTCGCCTTCCTTCTCACTCTCACCACATTCCAGCAAGTCCCCTCCACAGCTTCCAAGGGTTGCAGCAGAATCCTGCTGGCCCAATTCCTGATATAGGAAGGAGTCTTCACGGTGACAGAAAAGGAGACACAGCTGTCAGTCTCCATGAGGAAAGTGATAGAACTTTCCATGTTTCATGGGAGCTGACAAGATTGAGAGACTGTGTGATTTTTCCCTTCTCCGACATCACTAGGGAAGAAAGTGACAGCAAACATATCAAGTGAGTTGGAAGTTGCAGCTCTCATTAGCGCTCAGAGTCCCTGAACTTCCGCACATGTGTGCACTCTTGGAAGATGTGTATACTTCTCAGAAAGCCAGGGCAGTCCAAAAAGAAAACACTCCATGCAGAATGGGCTTGTCCCGGGCTGGAAACAGGTGTCCTCAGACATTTCAGATTGGCCCCCATGCAGCCACCTGAGTGTGGGCAAAGAAGTCTCCTTCATCACTCCTGATGGACCCCTTTGTCCATGGGGAAGCAGTGATCAGCCTAGAAGTATAGCAGGAAGACAGTGACCCCCACCCCTAAGAGAATGGGGAATCCTGAAGGTAATAGCAGACCAGGGCAAATGTGGGTCCAGGGATAAAAAGGACACTGATATTCAGGACCAAGGACAAGACTTGAGGTATAAAGGCCTCAAAACCAGGCCAGAAACACCACCTGTATTAGTTTCCTACAGTGGCTGAATCAAAATACCACAAACGGGGTGCCTTACAACAACAGACATTTGTCTCAGTTCAGTTAAGGTGTCAGCTGGGTTGTGCCCCCTCTGCAGGCTCTAGGGAAGAATCTGTTCCTGGTCTCTCTCCTAGCATTTCCCCTGTGGGTGCGTCTGTCTCTTCACATGGCATTATTTTTATAAGGACACCTGTCATACTGGATTAGGGGCCTACCCTACTCCAGTAAAATCTTATTTTAACTTAACTAATTACATCTACAGAACTCCTATTTCCAAATAAGGTCACACTGTGCTGTGCTGGGGATTAGAACTTCAACGTGTGAATTTTTTGGGTGCGTGTCACAATGAACCCAATACCTTCTAAGCACCTACTAGTCCCATGAAGAATGCCAAAGTTCTCACTGGTGCCCAAAGAAGTGTTATCATAACAAGGAGACATCATGAGCAGCTATTTGAGCCGGTCTCTGAGAACTCAGAATCCTAAGTACCAATGTGGTGGTCAGCCCCCCACTCCTTTAAACAATATCCATTTCAACTCTGCTTCCCCAAAACCTAGCTTCCTATTCCTGGTTTAACACAACCATCATGCAAACCATAAAAATACAGCCCTCTGTTTATCTAAAGCTCACACTTGCATCCATCTTCATTCTCTGAGGCAGAGCATGAACAATGCTGGAGAGGAGTGAACATTCAAAAAAGGTTTGTTCCTTTTTCTTTATCCTCTCACCTCCAATGATATGTCACAAAACCAAGATATTACAGAAGGGGACCTTGAGTATTCATTTGGGAAACTATGGCTCCCATCAAAGCAGAATTTTAAGATTCTAGCTTCCTAATCCTTGACCAAAAGTAGGATAAGGCAGAACAGCAATGGCTACTGTATTGACACCAAAAGGAAATAGATTGAAACTAAACCAAAACCACCTGCCAAAATAAATAAGCCAACACTAACAAATCTGAGTCCATTGGGGCCACTTTGTGGAGGGGTGATCAGCATGATACCCTTCAATAGCCATCACAAGTCATGCTTGTGGGTTGGAAACCAACATCATCAAAGGAAAAATGCCAACATAAGTTTAAAGAGGACCTCCACCGTAGTTGCTTTTATCTGAAATATTAGAGTTGCTGCATTCATATTGTTTATAATACTGAAGGAGAGACAAGATGTCAACAGGTGGAAATTAAACAATAAAATATTCAAGCAATAACTCAACATAACAAGAGAACTGTCACGAGGCCACGTATAATTATATGTTAAATTAATAATATAGAAAATATGTGCTACAGAACTCAGAGGGATTGATCACTGTAGGCTGGAAGTCCAGAAATAATCCTTTCAAAGATGTCGAATCTGAGCTGAAACTTGAAAATTATGACAGCATATGCTGTATAACATCTTCAAGAAAACAGGGGAATGGGTAAGAGAAATTTTAGCAATGTTTCACCCTACAATTATTAATATAATAAACACTGTCAGAACAGTGGGATGTATGATTGACAGCTTATGGTGTGGAGTCAACTTCTAAATTGGCTCCCACTCATCCCTTCCTCCTGATATTCATGTCCTTGTGTAATCCCCTCCACTTGAGTGTGGGCTGGACCTAATGACTTGCTACTAATAAATAAGATAGTTCAGACTAATTGGGTCTCAGTTCCAAGATCAGGTTACAAAAAGACTATGACTTCCATCTTACTGGACTTCTCTTTTTCTCTTACCTGCTCACTTCCTTGAAAGCTAGCTGTCATGTTATAAGCTCCCCTAGGAAGAGGCCCATGTGTCAATGAACTAAGAGAGGCAGGCCTCTGACCAAGAGCCAGCAAAGAAATGGGGCCTTAGTCCAACATCCTATAAGGAACTGAATCCTACCGACAACCATATGCAAATGGATCCTTGGAAATGAATCCTCCCCATCTGAACACTGAGATGTTCACAGCCCTGTCTGGCACTTTAACTGCAGCCTTGTGAGAGACCCTGAGTTAAGCCACATCCAGATTCCTGATCCACAGAAATGCTGTGATAAGTACTGTTTGTTGTTTTAAGCTGCTAAATTTTGGGGTGATGTGTTATGCAGCAATAGAGAACTAATATAAATGGCATGGTTGTGATGCATCTATTTCTCTAATCTGTCAACTAAGACCCTCTCCATCCTCATGATAAATGGATTTCAGAATTAACTAACATAGGATATAAATGAGGACAAAAAAAACAATAAATATTTATATACAAGTCAGGGTTATACATCAGATTTTAGGTGCCAGGGTCTTTACATTTACATGTGTGACTAAAGAGACACAAGCCAAACACCAGGAGACCTGAGCCCCAAGCCTACTTTGGTAGGCTTTCCTACAGGAAGTGCATATTCCGACCTATGCCCCATGGTCTGGCCTTCTGAAAAGGAGCTGGGCCACTCTTAAGTCAGGTCTCCCAGGCTACAAATTTGAGAAGTGCCACGCCCCAGGGCTCTGAGCCACACCCATGGATCCAGAGCCCGTAGTCTGGATTCCACCATGCAGGCTTTCTTCTAGGTTTTCTCCTGGGACTTATCTCCTAAAAGCTTGGGAATAAGCCTAAGGTGATGCATGAAGCAGTTCAATAATGAACTCAGCTCCTTAAGTCAAAGTTGCAACACTACAGCATTTTTGAGTCCTCCAAGCTAAGATATTCTGGTTCCCTACTTGCAGAAGTTGTACAGTTTGAACCCTGGAAGGGACAGGGGTAAGCCAGCCCTCTTTGCAGGGATTCTGTCCTTTTTGGCATGTACAAACACACATGGTCTTAACTTGGAGTTCCCAGAAGCAGACTTTGAGATGAGAATGCAAGAGAAGAATTTAAGAATGTATTTGGGAGAGGATCACACAAAGCACCAGAAAGTGAGATAAGAAAGGAGAGGAAGTCAATAAAGGAAGCATGATGTGGTAGGTTACTGCTGAGAGTCGTTGGGATCCAACCGCTCTTTAAGGCAGGGATCAGTGAATTTTTTATGTAAATGGTCAGACAGGGCCATATGATTTCCGTCACATACTCCACTCTGTAAAAGTAGCCACAGACACTATGTAAGCGAATGGGCCCAAATGCTTTCCTGCAGAACTTTATTTATTAAAACAGTAATCAGGCCAGACTGGGCTGAACCTTGTTCTTGAGTGGTAAAAAATGCAATGTGGATCACTTCTCAGTAAAATCACAAATGATGGACAAGGGAGCTAGAATATTTATCATCCTCCTCCTGTTAGTCTCTGTTTGAGAGCTGAGCAGGTCCCAGTGGCCCCAGGAAGGAGTTCCAGCTGCCTGCAGTCAGAAGCCACCAGAAAGGCTCTCACAGGACGGCGCATGCCAAGTGGATACGGGCAGAGCACCCTGCTACACAGAGCACCCTCCCAGCCCCATCCATTCTTACAGAGTAAGGGAAGATAGTGGTGGCAGAAAGGAAGAGAGGAGCGCACACCGAGGCCTTCTGTGATGAGTAGTGTGATCCGTCAATGCCACTTTCTCTCCTTCCTCACTCCCTTTCTCTCCTTCCCAGACTGTTAAGGAGCTGTCACGATGAGGAATCCAGCAGGTCCAGTTTCTCTCTTGCCCCAGTTAAGTCCTAACCACAACCCAGCCACATCAAAGGCCTCAGCTCCTTATGTACACCCAGAGATTCCTTCGTCCTTGAACTGCTTTCCCCCCCATGTGGAGTTTTGTTTGTTTGCTTGCTTTAATTTTAAAACTGAAATCAAAATGTCATTTGCGGAATGGGAAGAAGAGTGGAAAATTCAACAGAAGAGATTGTGCAACTATGGAATCTACCATCTCCAGCCTACTTCATCTTCATGGAAGGGGAGATGGCCTGCCTTACCTCCCCACCCCAGTTAAAGTCAAAGCAAAAAAAAAAAAAATTAAATTAAATCATCTTATTATGTAATTGGGACTAGGCCTCAGGCTGCAACAGTAAAGAAGGGATTAAGGGCAGAGCCACCTGGGCAGCCACTCTCCTGGGTCCCATCACCACCCCCCTCATTCCTTTTTATAGCCACCAGATTAAAATGCGAGCCTAGCAATCTTTGATCTTTCAGTTGCTGACACAAATCCTTTCAAGCTTCCAACATTTTCTGCTGAGGTAATTAGTACTAATTAAAAGGTTTCCAACAGTCTTTGCTCCTTTTTTTTCTCCTGTGTGTCTACCCCTGCTCCTCCCTCCCCAAAAGAAATTGCTTTTACAAGTACCTTCCATCTCTGAAACATGGGCATCCTTCACTTTGTTCTTTATCTGACTTGACCAGATCAAGTAGATTAGTGACTCCATTATTCCAAATACAAAGCCAGACAACAGGTTTTTACTATCGCTCCTGACCTGTGGAGAGAGCATGGGCTTTATCCAGAAACAAGCGTCTTGCCTTGTATGAAAAGACAGTCCAATTATGTACACGGGAAAAGACACACAGTGCAGTCTTCTCTGTCCCAGGAAGGACAACGTTTAACGATGGAGTGTTTCACTCCAGTGCCTGTTTTGCTCACACACACACGTGTGTGCACACACACTCGTGCACAGACACATGCACATTCACACTGTTTCGCTGCTCAAACTGGTAAGTGGCAAAAGTCACCTCCTGGCTTGCTTTATTCCACGCTTTCTATTTAAAGGGGTTATGGGTCAGGCAAAATCCATATGGACTACGTAAAGGATAAAGCGAGAAAGTTAAAGAAAAGATCACATTTTATCAAAGTTTTAAAAAGACTTCAAGGGAAACAGGCATGATTCAAATTCCCAGTCCAACAACTTCTGTTGTCTTCCATCGGCTCTTTGCCATGGAAGCTTCCGTGTTGTATCTGACCTGTGAGCCCCACCCTGAGAGGGAGCTCCCAGGATAAACCCCAGCCCATACAGACACACCACCGCTTCTCAGGACAGAGTGCCACAGCTGCAGGCAAGGCAGGAACTCCAGCTGGCAAGACAGTCCCACCAAGCAGGAGGGGAACCCGGCATAGACCAAGGTCTGCAGCCGCTGGGACCCTGTCCGTCGCTCACCTCCTGCTTAGCAAAGGCAACTGTGGAAAGGGTGGATAGTATTAAACTCTCACTTAATTCCACCATATTCCTTTCTCACAGAGACTCGCAGGGGTAAGTCTCAGGCTGCTTTCCTAAGCACTTTAGGACTTGCACACTGCTCTCACCCACCTCAGCCCACTGACCCCGAGAGGCAGGTGTGAGACCTGCTCCGCTTGTCCCATGAAGGAACTAAGGATCCCAGAGGCAGCCCATTGGCCACAGTCACACACAAGCTTGAGGCTGTTCCTCCAGGTTCTTTAGCCCGCCCTGGATGTGAGGAAAATGAGCTGCCACATTCTCCCACACCTTTCACGCCGGCATTCCATTTTCAGGGGGCTGGAAATGACCCCTCCACCCACTCTGTGGGTCCTAATACAGCAGTGGCTGCAGCAAGCAGACCCCCCTTCTGCCTCAGCTGCTGAGGTCTATTGTGTTAAACGGGGAGAAATCCTCCATCAGAGCCCTTAGGCCTAGAAATTAGTCACTTCAGAGCCCAAATGGGCTTTGATGGGGGCTTTCCTGCTTAGTGTGGGTGTCACTGAAAATATATACCCACTTCCTACCCCATCCTCCTAAAAAAAGCTAACACTGAAAAGTAATGGATTTAATGATCTAGAAAATCTAGACGCTAGAAACTCCAGGGGAGATCATATTAAATTAGCCCAGTACAAACAAGCCTAACCAGATTTATCCTCTTGCGGTTACAGATTTTATCTACTAAACCAGGTTTTCAGGGCTAGAGTCTGTTTTCAATGAATAGAATTTTTGAATGTCAAGTCCCAAGATTCTTCGTGGAAGATCATTTACCCTCAGGGTCTCAGTTCAGCTGGGCTGGCCATGCCCAGGCCCCTGCACAGGGCTAGAAGCACACGCCGCTCCCTGTGGTGGGGCCACCTGTTGAAAACCAGTCACGAGAGGAATTCAGAGGTGGGTAGAGGCAGAGGTCCAGGTTCAGAGAGAGAAGATGAATTCTTTCCTTTCCTTCCTGAGGGAATAAGGACACATGAGAGGAAATGAGATGGAAGAGTAAAGAAACTACAGAGAATGTTCTGGAATGGATGTTACCTAGGCACATGAAGTGGTTTAAGAGTACCCTAAATGTCACTGTGAACTTGACACAAAGAAACATCCCTCAGGGTCCTTTTCTAGAGCAAAGATAACACGAAACCACTTTAAGTTTTCCTTCTTCATAGGAAAATGACTCCGCCAGCTTGCCTCTGAATCCAATGGTTAGGAAGCCTTGGGTTGTCCAGCCTTCCTCTCTCAGGGACCTTCCCCCAGGCCAGCTGGGCTGGAAGAGCCTCCCCCCTCAGGGGAGGGGACTCGGCTGCTGCCTGCTGATTTGGGTAACTGCTAAGACATAATTATAAAGCAGAGAAGGCGGGTGGGGGCGTGGAGGGAAGAAAATTACTTTTGAAAATTATGAAAAATACCTTGACGGCATCTCTTTGAGTCTCACATTTAGCTCTCGGAAAAGATTTCTGCCAAAGGGTGAGTTCTGACAGGGGGAAAATGAAATGAGGGGCTGAGGGAAGGAGGGGGGCAGCGAAGAGGCAGCCGTCTGTCAAAACTGATGACTCGGCAGCTGAAGTCAGACTGGAATATTTACCCACTCATTCCAGGGGGCAGCTGAGGAGGAGAAGAAAAGCCTGGACAGCAGCCAGTCTGGCCAAAATGACCACACAGAGACACACACGCCAGCTGGTCAGGCTCTCAGACCACCAAGAGCTTCCCTCAAGACTCTCAACATCTTGGAGAGAACTGGGTTTACACAGTAATCCACAGTCTCTCCTACTCTGTTCAGCCGAACTCAGCTCTGGGGCTAGGAGCTCCTGCCGTAGCCCCAGTGAGAGTGGGGCACAGCACCCCGCACTCACACACCAGAGGGATGCAGGCAAGGGAAGTCCCAGCAAATCCCATCGCTGCTCTTTTGGGTACCTCACATTTGGATTTTAAGACACCACAGCTTCCCTGCACCAGTCCCACCTTCAAGCAGGCTCACTAAAAAGCTATTTTCCTTCTTTTTCCTCCAAAAGAAGCAGAGAGTACTTCTGACATGGGATTTGTTTTTTTGTTTGCTTATGGTTTTTGAATGGAGGTGCATCTGAGTTTATGAGGGAAACGTAAAAGTGGAGGTCAGGAGCAGCGGTGTAGCAAAGAGGCAGGGAGGGGGCTGGAGGCAGTGTCCAGCGTGGTGATGTGGGGGGTTATTTTATCACTGACCTTGTTGGGAAATGTCAGCTCATGGTGGTAATTGCCCACACCTGGAGCAAGCTCTCCCCCTCCCCCAGGTACACCACCGCTCAGAGGATCTAGATTCTAGGACCACTTCTGCTTCCTATAGTCTGTATGATCTTGGAAAAAGTACTTGACATATCTGGGCCATAGGTTTTTCATCTGCAAAACCAAGAGAGTTGACTAAACAATTACAAAACAGTACCTTCCTCCCACCTAAAAGTTTCTGTAACACTTCAAGAAAAAAGACAGCCTTGGATTTGAAGGCAAAAGGTGTCCTTCCAAAGATCATTTAATGTGTTTCAAGGTCAACTGGAGAAAGGGTGCAACAGGCAAAAAGGGAAAAAAAAAAGTGTTTAAACTGCTGCGGCTTTAAAAGCTTAACCAGTAAAGCCCCTCCAGCCTTCAGTCAATGGGTATGAAAACAATGATTTCCAGCCATTTTATTCAGTCTCCAGGCAGGATCACTAGACGGAGGCTTGCTTTTTTCTTTCCTTTTCCCCCACGTCCAAACTGTGATCCATTCCCTACTCCTAAAGACCCATTTTGACAGAGTCTATTGTGCAGCCTTTTCAGGACATTAGCCACCCCAAGCAAATAGTCTTTGGCAATAGAAGTTTTCCGGGGGATTCTTCTCCTCCTCCTGCTGCCCTCCCCACTTTTTCAAATCCTAGAGTCAATGCCGCAGAAACGTATAAGGAGAGACGATTTCTAATGCCTGCCACTTGCTTTTAAAATTGATTTTCAGATGAGAGCTACAGAGAGCCAAGTATCCCCACAGTTTGGAACACTTATCATCTCTGACGATGAAGTCATTTGCTGCCATAAGCAGAACAAGGGTTAATGACCCAAAATCGAATAAATTACTGGATTCAGATCCATCATTACCTTTGGTTTTAAAAATAATCTGGAGAGAGTGAGTGTGGACCTAGAGCCATCACAAAGACGGACACAGCTCCCCTCCCCTCCTTTGCTCACAACAATAAATCCTTCCAAAGACTATCTGAGGCTCACACACCAATTAACATTTCTCATACCAGTGCACAAGGGGCTATGCAAAGTGATTCCATAGTAAATTAGTCTGGAAATTGCCTTGCTCGTGACACCAGGAGATGTCCTCTATGTTTGGGATGGGGGGGAAGAACTTTCTTCCTTAAGAGCCACTCCATGGTCTCACCCTGGACAAGGTGGTGGGGACACTAGGGCAGGTGGCTTTCAGAACCATAGTAAATCTTCAAACAGTCTCTCTAAACAGAGGCCAGCACAAGGAGAGGGAGATACACGGGAAGCAGATGAATAAGCAAGATCAATTATGGTGGGGGTGACCCTGCAGCCCCACTCCATGACACAGATCTCAAAGCAAATTGTGCCAGAATGGAGTTGACATGCCTGGACTGAAAACAGCACTCTCCTAAAGGATGTCTGCTCCCCTCCCATTCGTGGGGGGAGGAGGGAAAGGATGGAGTGCAAAGGAGGGGAGCGTGGGCAGAGAGGGGCCAAGGGAAAGGAGACAAGGGGGCCGGTGAATGAAAAATCATGCATAATGGCCTGGGGTTTATTTTACAGAGAACAAAATGGCTCAATTTGAGCACTTCAGAATGTCGAAATTGGCCAGCATGAGATACAAGGGGTACCTCCAAGAGGATTGTTCCATCAGCTGCAGGAGACTATAGGCCCAGGGGACAGAGAAAGAGAAAATAAATAAACACACATACACACACACAATGCTGCCTCCATCCCACAAACTTTAGAGGGACCAGGGAGAATCGCAGGGGTGATCTGGCAAGGAAACGCTTAGCGAGGCATTCGAATGCCCGTAACGCTTTCAAATTACGTCTCGAATGTATGTGGCTCACCCCTCATGCTTTGTGCTCCAAAAATGCCACATCTTTTTAAAAAAGAAGCCTACTTTATTATTTAGTAGGAACAGCAGTGTTTTTTTTTTTTTTATTTTTAAGGGCTGCTAATAATTCTGATCCCTCTTTCAAAAACAATCCACCCCTCGCTAAGAAAAAGTCAGAGCGACTGACTAATGGGAGTAATTCAAAGTACCTCAATTAAAATTCAGGTTTTGGCCTTTCGAGCAGTCTATTTAAAGATTTTTTTTTGCCCTAGATTGGTTGTAGACAGATGATTATTAAATATTTATGTGTCTGTGAAAGGGGCTCTTGGAGCTTGGCTCAACTGAGGGCTGAGCTTTTTGTTGCTGTTGTTTCTCCTCTTGGAGGGCCCAGGGAATGATTACTTTATTTGGCTCCCTAACCACCTGGTTTCCAAGAGCCCCACATACCAGCCAGTTGGCCTTAATCTGTTGGGACAGGGCAGAACAGCTCTTTCCATGCACAAGGAAGGGTGATCAAGAGCCTTCTCTCAGCTCTTAATTCACACTCTCCCTGACCTCACCAAACTCGCTCCTCTGAGCAGCCTTCACCGATCACCCCCGTCTAAAGGGAACTTGGGGGCTCTCCAGTCTTCCGTCGTCCTCACCAGATGCTGCCCTGTATTATTGTGTTAACTCTCCAGGAAAAGACAGTTCCATCTCTTTAAATGGTTTATAGACTCCTAAAAGGCAGCATCTAAGAATGCTGCATCACCCACACTTCTGGCTGGCTGAATTGTTCTTCGCTTTGAGAAATACCAACTCCATTTCAAACCAACCCGAACCCTTGCATTGAAGGGGTTCTCATCGTAGTCCAGACTTTCACTAAACAGAACTAAGTCAACTTATTTTAATACTAGGCAAGCTTCTTTTGAGGAAGAAAGAGTTTGAGCAAAGGTTACTCTCTTCTAAGACTAAGAACTAGAATATGGGTGGGTGGGGTAAGAGCTATATTCTGTTAGTTTTCCAGGCAACAAAGGTTTATCAACATTTTTCCACGTGGAAAGTGCTGAGTAAAGCAAGGGGTTTCAGAAAGTTTAAAAAGGACTTGGTCACTTCCATACTCTGGAATATCATGTAGCTTTAGAAAGTATTGAGAGACATGCATAATATACTATTTAAAAAGTAATATTTATAGAATTGTCCAATGTTTGGAGGCAAACGAAGAGAGAGAGAGAGAGAACAAATTGGAATACTACTTTGATGGAAGAGGATGAATCTGTCTTTTTGCTGTCTAGCGATCAGGATTTACTGCTTTTCTAATATGAAAGATGCCAATAAAATAAATATTTTTAAAGAAGAAACCAGGGCTTCTGCCCTCAGAGTTGACTTTGGGGCAAAGGTTCCTAAATTCCTATAGCATCTGTAACAAAATCACCTGAGATGGGATTTAAAAATACAGGTGTTGGGACCATACCTGGAATTTCTGAAGCCAACAGACCTGGAGTGTGGACACAATCTGTCTGTCTCCAAGTTCCCCTAGGATCTCCTGATAACGTAGAGTTTGGTAACCAGTAGACAGAAGATCCACTAACCAGAGACCCAGCCCTTTGCCTTCATCTCTGTCATGATTAAAGACTGAGGGTAGCTGTTGTCCAGAGGTGAGGAACAGTGATGAACAACTTTATCAGAGTCTGCATTTACCTTAAATATGGGAAGTCACCTGTTGTTTCTGAGAATACTCTCTACCTTGATTACAGGTATATTTGAAAACCTAAGCTGGGACTATAACATGATATCCAAACATACTTTTAAAAAGTTGGATCATTTTTTACTATATTATTTAAACACGCATTCAGGGATATAAATGCCCATATTTAAAGCAAAGCACCTCAAAACAATTACAACTAAAGCTAGACATTTGACTAGTAGCTTATGGTGTTAACTTGTAAATTACACATCCTTAACAGAGGCAGGAGTTTTAGTCAGTCTTTACTCATTCATTTACTCACTCACAAATTTATTCATTCAATTATTCATTCACAGAGAAGGCTGAAGAGCCTGATACAACTCAAGGACTGACTGCAAGCCTGGGACTTTCCGGAAATGTAGACACAAACTCTGTTTAGAGGATCCCAGTCTTAGCTGTCTGCTGCCTCCTGTCACAATCTCACACACACAGCTGAGTGTTCTTCAAAAATTAGACGCTGCATCCATTTACTTAAAGATGCCCCAAGGTGATTGGGCTGTTATAAGGTAAAAAGCTACCTACTGTGTTCTAGGCTCTTTACAAGTATTATTTATAATACAAATAACAACCCTGCAAATAGATCATTGTCTCCTTTTCACAGAAGCAGAGACTATCCTGCCAAATTGCTAAAAAGTGGTGGACTGAGAGTTGAAGTCACATAGATTCCGAGGCACAGGCTCCCCCATCCTACTGCATGTGGACTGAATGTCCTATACCCCCCAAATCTGTATGCTGCTGAATGTCCTATACCCCCAAATCTGTATGCAGCTGAATGTCCTATACCCCCAAATCTGTATGCAGCTGAATGTCCTATACCCCCAAATCTGTATGCTGCTGAATGTCCGTATAGCCCCCAAATCTGTATGCTGAAACCCTAACCCTCATCTTGATGGTGTTTGGAGATTCAACCTTTGGGAGGTAATTAGGGTTCAATGAGGCCATGAGAGTGGGGTCTGCATGATGGGCTTGGCTCCATATAAGAAGACAAAGAGATATCAGAGCTCTTGCCTGCCCTCCCCACCCTGGGGAGAAGGTGGCTATCTGCAAGAGAGAAAGAGCTCTCACCAGGAATCAAATAAGGCCGCACCTTGATCTTACACTTCTAGCCTCCAGAACTCTGAGAAAATACATGTCTGTTGTTACACCACCCAGTCTGCCACTCATGGCAGCCTGAACCAACTCAGACACTGTGGCAGGTGGAAATAGGACCTCTCCTTGAGTCCTCAGACCACCTTCTAATTATGCATGGCTGTCAGGGGCTGGGGGCCTGAGAAGAGGTTGCAAACAAGCCTGGCCCATCTGGCACACATACTGAAGTCCAGGATTTGGTTTTCGGTGAGTGGGGGAAAGGGATTTGTTCTCAGTGCCTTTCATTCATGAAGAGTTCTAGGTGTAGTGTCAGGGGCCCTCTCTTAAGTATATTAATGGTCAAAAAAAAAAGTTTGAGGTCTGAAAAAAAATGATTCCAAAATGTGAACTAGAAATCATAGAACTAAGACTAATAAATTTTTAAATAAATTTCAACAGAAAGAAACATTGTGTTTATTGGTCAGTCAAATGTAAAACAAATCAGACTATACAGTTAAATATAAATATAACAAAGTTTAAATCATAAGAAAATAAATTTACTCTAACCTCTCAATACTATAAAAATGATTTTTAGAATCCTTATAATCATTTCACATTGAAAAGCCATACATCATATTTAATGTGAGATGGGGGTCATTTTAACATGTTTGCTATGTTGTCTAATGAGTCCTCCAAAATAAAATTGTGCATGAACTTCAAAGGTCTTAAAGTGGCCCTACTTGCTGGTGGGAAGTCTAGGCTGGTAAAACACGTATGATGGTTAATGTCTTCATTTTTGTTTGATTCTGTTATTGTGTTTTGCTAGGGGAACCCAGCATGACTGAGCCAGCTTCCCAGACAGGGGAAGCCATGGCCATGCAGGGATTCATGAAGCCATGGGAGGAACAAGCAAATAATGGGAAAGAATTTCAGACCCTTGAGCTCCTTCGGTAAGTAGGCAGGGTCTCCAGGGAGGCAGGGTAGTATGCTAGAAAGCACCAGATCAGGAGTCAAGGTGTGGAGTCTATTCCCAACTTCCCCACTTTGCTATTTGACAAGTTGTAGGACTTGGATGCATCTCCAGAGCCAAGCCTGGTGCACTCAGTAAAATTTGTTGAATGAATCAGTATGAGGGAGTTAATGAGTCAGTGTTTTCCAATGGCATGCTTAAAGACCCCTCGGAGTGGAGAAAGAGGCAATTTTGAACAGCAAGCACCTTCCCCCATCCCACTCCAGGTCACAACCATCTGCCTACTCTCAGACTTCCCAGAGCCTTCTCATGCAAAACTAGGAGGGGTCTGAGGAGACAGGGTCTACAGTATATCCTGTGGTCACTTGACAAAGCTCTGAGATGGCACCTCAGGCCCAACACAGTTGATCACCTTTGTCTCAAGAGCTCTGAGCCCCTACCTCCAAACCCATTTGCTTCCCTACTCCAGGTTCACCTCTGGGATTCACTTTCACCACAGCCCCTGAACAAGGCTTCTCCAAGATCTCCAGACAAAGAAATAATAACTAACTAGATTTAGTGCCAATCCAGGATGATGCAAGCCAGCCTTCTCCCTCACCTTTCATCCAGAATGAGGCTGTAGGGAACTGAGGCAGGCATACTGAGTCAGAGTCATCCCTGCGTGCAGAGGTAAACACCCCAATCCAACAACCTCCACAGAAGGAAGACTGACAGCCTCCCACAAGACACAGCAGTCGAAGCCATCTTCAGCTGTGAGACTTCACACATTCCCTAATTATTAGGGGGACTTTCAGACCGAGGCAGTCATCTCCCTTTTATCACTTGCCACACATACAATGTCAGGGCCGTAGCATTCATCAGTGCCACCCTCCCAATACCCGCCCCCCACCACCTCTGCCACCCAACACCCAAATAATTTCAAAAACATTTTTATCCTAAAATGTTCCCCTCAATTTTAAAAAAAATTATCTTCGAGAGAAGAGATTTCTTCCCATTTCAATCCCACAACAAGGAGAATGTCAGCCCAGATTTTTTTTGACAGACAAATTATTGAATCAAAGAGAAAATGCCATTAAGCTCACAGGTTAGCAAGTGTCAGGAATGGTTTAAAGAGATATCCCCATTTATCTTCCAAACATGCACGAAATGTCACTAATGTGTGTTTATCATGTATAATCAGACAAAGAAAATATCGAAATAAAGTACTCCTGCATACAATAGAAATCTCCTTCCATCCTTCAAGATATCAGTGCTATTCAAATAGAATAATAATGATGAAGCCTCTCTCTTGAAAATGGAAATCAAGTGAAACGTAGATAGAAATGATTTTTTTTTTAGTAGTTGATGTACATTTCTAAAGTGCATTAACAGGAAATCCAGAACTTTTTAGGTCAATTATATTGTCAGTATTGTCAATGCCACTGAAATGAATACTGAAGCAGTGCCTTTTTTTTTTTTTTTTTTTTTTTTTTTTTTTTTTTTTTTTTTTTTGCTGGAATTAAACTACAGAAGAACCCCCTTGACTAGGGACTTACAGAGGAACTAGAGACGCACTGGAAGCCTGACATGATTCAAGCATGCATATATATGTATATATGTTTTTCATTCAAATCAATCCAAGTGTCAGGCACTTGGGCTTACTATAAATCTCAGTAGGGAAAAAATACTCTACAACTGATGTAAAACCTGACTTCATTTTCTTTCCTCTTCTCCCTCCATTATGACGGAGCTTATTTTTATAAGCCAGGACCTATGACAACAATAAAACCCAGCCCCAGAATAAGTGCTGGGACAACAAGGGCTCTCTGTTATGCACCTGGACTTGCAAACCCCTGGAACACAAACTGTCCATTGGAGGGAAGATGATCCTGGTGTCAGAACCGACAGGCCCCCACAAGTGAGGAGAGAACTGGCATTTGAGCCTGGAAACATTTTTGCCCTTGCCACTTTCGCTTCCAACAATCCTACCAGCTCTATGACACATTTCCTCACTTTCTGGGTCACAAGTTTCCCCAGAGCAGGCCACATCTGTTCGGTCCACCATATAGTATAGTGACCTGCAAATAGCTGATGCTCAAGAACTCGGTGAGGAAAGAAGTGAATAGACAGTTGAGAAAGCAGATTTTCCTCTGGAGTCTCTTTGCGCCCCATACTTCCTGTTTCTGGGATATGCCCTAGCTTGATGTGGAATGGCCAACGTCCTGGACATCAGTATGCCTGGGAGGCAGTAAGTTACCACCTCAAGAGAATTTCTGCTCTCCCAAACAATTAACTCCTATGTCAGGTACAATGTAAGGAAAGGTGATGAATGTAAGAGGAAAGGGTCCTAAAAAAGTGCAGTGCAGTGTTAGGAGAGCAAGCTCTGGATTTTCCTGCCTTCTGGTCTCACCTACCAGCCACGTGGCACTGGACCCTGAATCTTCCCCTGAGAATGGAGATTATAGGAACCCTTACCCCACAAAGGTGTGAGTTTAAGTAAGTTAGTAAGTTTAAGGTCCTTACAACAGTGTGTGGTACATAGTAAGTGCTCAGTAAATATTAGCTATTATTTTAATAGCTGTTGATACAATTTCTACCTTATCCTTTATTTGACAAGTGAGAAAAAGGAGACTTAGGGACTGGTGCAACTCCTCCAAAATTTATGACTGGCAGGAATGGGACTTCAGTGCAGGTATGCAGAGGCCAGGTGTTCAGGCCATTAGATCAGCTACTCATTCAATGCCTGCTGTATTCAAAAACAATGAGAAGCAAGTCAAAGGAGACAAGGGACAGAATGGGGGAAGTGAGAAGATGTTTAGGGACAGCTCTGAGCAAAATGAAGGCTGAGATAAGAGACCCAATGGCCCACTATGGCTACAGAGTAGAGGTTTGTCATGTACCAGAAACATCACTATGAAATTCACTAAATAGGACACTTCTGTTTCTTTGTCCCATGACCACATCTGCATGCTACTTCATTGCAGTTATCTGTTTGCATTTGGCATTTCAATCTCAGATGAGCTTTGAGGATGAAGACTGAAGTTAACACATCTTTATACCCCCTGCACACAACACAGAACCTGGATATTGATAGATGTTCCCCCCCCCCCCATAGTTGAGATGGGAAAAAAGAGGGAAGCAGGCAGGGGCCTGGCTGTCGGCCTGAGGCAGTGCTGGGTGGGGGAGAGAGCACCAAGAGGGAATGTCTAGGAAGCCCTAAGACACAGTGATGGGAAGTGAGATGAAGATTTATTTAATCTCCATTTCAGGCTGCAGAGGGGCTTCAGAACTACATACCACACCTAAGGAGTTGTAAGGAGACTTTCACTCTGTAACAAGACTCACCACTGCAGGGGGTGCTGCCCTCACCTCTAGGTGGTGAGAGGTTCCAGGTACCCCCAAGGCAGGTGCCACCATGGGGGTACCCGTTTTCTCCATCGACCTGCTGTGTGTCCTTAGGCAAGTCAGGCAAGTCTCTCTTTCTCAGTTTTCCTACCTATAAAATGAGAATGCAATATCTGCCTTTCTATATGATATTTTATATCATAACCCTCGAAAGGTGGATAGAAATTTCCTAGCCATTCTATTATAAGGATGCAATCAGAGGTATGTTTAAAATGAAAAAAAATATATGTATGTCCAGGGACATACTTCTTGGTGAGGAGTAGAAAAGGGAGTAACAAAAAATAGCCTGGTTACTCAACAACATTAGGAAATATCCTTTATAACAGAATACTATTCAGACATTAAACATTGGGCTTTTAGGAACTATTTATAATGTGATAAATGTTTATAAGTAAAAGGCCTGGAATATAATAGTGTCTTTATAGAATGATCCCAACCTTAAAAATATAATGTACAGACATATGTACAAGCACATACACAAGGAAATATAGGTGGGGCTGGACAGAAACCAGAATGGTTTAAGTGGCTACTTCTGGCAAGTAGGGAATTACAGGCAGTCTTAATTGCTTTCTTATGATTTCCAGTGTTTTACAAAATGTCTATAATTACATTGCACTATTTGCATAATCAGAAAAATTCTTAAAAACATAATTTTAGAAATCGTAATCATGTCTACCTTACAGCACTATTCCAAAATCAGCTACAGTAACAGACTCATATACACTCTGAAATGTATGTCCGTGTAATTCAAGTGGCCACATTATTGCTATGTCTAAACATCCGTGGGTGACCCAGAAGGAGCTGTCCTCCTGCTGTGCCGAGGCTATTTTAAGCATGGAACTATGGCACTCCACCGTTTTTATCCAAGCAGGCTACTCAAGACTTCAACCTTCCCATCTAACAGGAGTAAATGAACAGCAAATAAGATCACCAGTTCTGAAGAAGAGAATTCACGAAACCTCTAACAGCGTGGGGAATGTCAACCCAGATTCCTCACCACCAAAACCAACCAAACAGGGAAACTCCAAATATTAGAAATGCCCTGTGAGTTTGGATTCAAACACCCTATAATCTCTAGCTGGCAGTCCACCCCCAGTTTGTCAAAGTGAGTCCCACGGCTACGGAAGAAGAATTAAGTCTCCTGCCAGAAGCATCACTTCCAATGGGCCTCAACGCGCACATTATGTTACAGAGATTTTAAGGCCCAGTGATGATAAAATGTTTATCATTCTAATGGTTTTGAAAGTGTAAACAGACTGCATATCAAACAGTGATTCTTTTCACACATTCAGGCTTTTAAAATGTACTTAACTTTGTGGGCTTAAAAAGTAGGTTGGTGAGCTTAGAGATTTACAAGCAAAGCATATTCATTGAGTCAGTTGGTTAGTCACTGATCTGAAACAATTATTTTACCACAGGAATTTTAGACCCTGGGATGTCCAAAGGAGGCCCAAGATCCAAAAGTTTACCCTTGAACTCAGGCTAAGAAGGGCTACTAAATAAACCCTGTTCATGGCAGGACACATCACGTTGCTTCTCGTCATCTCAGAGAGTGATTCACATATCACAACGAGCCATTTGATTACTCTAGGCAAGAATGTAGATCCGGCATGTAAACCGGCAGTGGAATGAAAGAAAAACAGCCACAATGATAACCAATATTGAGATAGCACAGCTCTTCATAATTCAAAGCACATGCACTTTTGTTGTTTGAGCCTGACCAAGCACAAGCCTGTAAAGGCAGGTGTGATGGGAGCTAGTAACCACATTTTAGAAAAAAGGAAAGAAGTCCAAAGAGGTAAATGATTGACTTGGCCAAAGATATGTCAGTAATTAATGCAAGCCACACTCATAACCCAGACTCCCCTAGGGATGGCCACTTGTCTACAAATATGACCAGTGGCACCTAAACCAGTATGGAATGCTCAGGATTGGAAATGAGCAGCTGTGTCAAAGATGTTAACTGGTATCCAAAAATCCTTCTTATGACTCAAGGATCAAGGTAGGATCGAGCAAGCAGGTTTCTCTCCTGAGAAAGCTAAGAACTGGAAACTCCCACTTTCCTGAGAAGGCAGCTGCACATACTTCCCCAGCCTTCTGAAAGGAGGCAAGAGAGAGTCAAGCTACTCCACGGTCTTGCTTCACTCCACAGCACAGGCTGGAGAACTACAGACAGCGAAGCTGCCCTTCGAAGCTGGGCAGCTATTTCTCATTCTTATCCCCAACCATACAGAGAATAAGACACAGTAAATGGAACAACGCTCCACCTCTCAAAAGCAGCTTATACACATTCATGAGCATTCCATAAAATAAATGTAATAAACTGGAAGAGCACCCAAGTAAATAAAAGAAAGATCAAAAGAGAGGTATGAGGCAGCCACATCCAACTCTTTGCTCTTGAAAATTTAAATGAATACTCCTTGAGAGCAAACTACAAAATGCTAACCTTGAAGTGTTGACTGGCAGGAAGAATTATGGGTTATTGTACTGTCAAAATGCCAGACAGCTGTATGTTGAGTTGCTGTGTTATTTAGACAATCAGAAACTTGGAAGCTAATGTGACATATTTTTTTCAGTGTGAAAGCTCTTGACATGCATCACGATAATTTCTAAAGGGACAAAATGTTATATAAAAAACACAGCGCCTTCAGGAGATGGTCTCATAGATGGAACAGCCCCGAACAGGGAAAGCAGAACATCAACACCTTGGACTTCCCAGAGGTGAACACCTTTTTCTTCCTGTCTTAGTCCACAGGGTGGTGATCCCAAGCAACATGGAACACCTAGCCTCTCTCTTCCTGTTCCCAGCACCTAAGGTACTCCCTGAGTCAGCTGGCTGACTACGGCCTGGGCTGGGCCAGGTAAAGCCCATTAATTGCAAGATACCTCCCATGTGGAACGCTGTGGCGATCACATCCAGAGGGTGATACTGGAGACTGTGGCACTGGGCAAACCCGGGTAGAGATGGGGCTACAATGCTGCCTCTGTTCTTCCAAGATAGTTTACCTTTCATGTGAATTCCTGATTCACTTGTGGACAGAAGTACATACAAAATGAGTGGTGTCCATTTTCAGAATATTCTAACTTTGTATCCCAGGTTGGCCTGGAGATACAAAGATCAGAGTGGTTGATTATACTTGCACTACCACTTTCGGTGCTTTGACTACAATTAAAATGTAAATATTGCTGGGTTAAGTAGCACATTCAGCTTCCATGAATCATCTATGATTTCGGATGAATGGAGGTCTTCAGAACTGGTTTTGCTGGGAGAAATTACTCGTCAGCTTTGAGAATCCAGGTGAGGGAGAGGACCCCTATGGGACAGGCAGGTAGATAAAGCCAGAGAAAAGTCCTGATAAAAGGGACCACCTGAGATGCCCCCTATGTATCTACTCCCTTCTTGATTAAAAGGAAAACAATCCCAAGGAGTAGAAGAAAAAGCACCTGGAGACTGATAAGGTGAGCGTTCCTCTTCTAACAAACACTTCCAGTCACCAAACAGATCTACCCTGAGGCCAGCTCTACTACCAGATACCAATAGCACAACCATGAGCAAATTAGTTAACCCATTTCCTTAATGGCAAAATTGGGATGACAATAATTGTATCTTCACACTGATGTTGAAGGATTATATGGGTTAATAATGACTTAAAGCAGTGTCTGCCAGGTGATGTTGGTTCTATTCAAATGATGGTTCTTTTCAAATGTGAGTGTAGCATCCCCCCCATCCTAATTTATCATCACAGCTAATGGTTTACACCCAATCCTCACTGCCCTCTGGGAGAGCAGTAGAATCCCCTCCAACCCAGATACCTTTCCCAGGACAACAAAGCAAGTTTGGATGGCAGAGTTTCCCGTGCTCCCAGTCAGGATCCCAGACCCAACCTTCACCCAGCTCAGGAGGCAGCCAACACTCTGCACACCGTGCCATGCACAGAAGCAAGCCCATTGCTTGGACAAGAACCATTTGGGCTGAGAGGTAGCCCTTCTACAAGCTTCAACAAGAGTAGTAAGTAAAGACACTCTCTTCTTTTCCCTTGTTAACTTCTATTTTTATTTGACAGTTAACTTCAATGTTAAGATAATACCCTATAACATAAATACTTACAAGGTGACATGTAGCAAGACTGGTAGATGAATGAATTTGAAGCTGACTTCAGCTACTCAGGCAAGATTAGGAATACAATGACTGGAGCCTTCTGCCTTCCAGAGGCTCAATACACCATCCACCAGCCCCTGGGTCACCACGGGGAGGACCTTAGACCATCAGGTATAGGACTGACTACTCAAGCTCCCATATGCTTAGGGAAGAGAATGTCAAAATCTGCTAGGCAGGGGTGTGTCCAACTTTTTGGCATCTCTGGGCCACACTGGAAGGAGAAGAATTGTCTTGGGGCCACACATTAAATACATTGCAAAATGTAATCTCTCTCTCTCTCTCTCTCACACACACACACACATACACATACACACACACACACACACACACACACACACACACACACACACAATCTCATGATGTTCTAAGTAAATTTACAATTTTGTGTTGGGCCGCATTCATGGCCATCCTGAGCCACCTGCAGCCTGCAGCTACAGGAAAGACTGTTCCTCCTTCCAGGACCAGGGATCACTTCCTTCTGAAGTCAGGAAATATCCATACCCTTAATTAGCTTGACAGATGGGCTCATCAGAAATTTTTTTTATGGGATTAATTCTTGTCCACAATATGTATAAATAAAGAAATGGGGCCATGATCTACCCAACTGCAACCAATTTTTGCTTGAGTCATGGCAATATATAGGGAAGCTCTATAAAGAACGCAGATGAAATAGGTACAGAGAAGTTCTGCAATGGATGGAAAGAACATTTTCCTCTATGGTATAACTGTTGCCAGTTAGAAGCACCAGTCACCCACTTCTTTAAGCTTCCTTTACTACTTTAAAAAAAAGTCTTTTTTTGTGATAGTCAGAGGATGCATCTGTGCTATCCCTATACAAACATAAGTTTTGGAGTCAGAAACTTTAGTACCTGTTAGCTTATGACTCCAGAGCAGGGGTGTCAAAGTCATTTTCATGGGGGTGAGGGGAGCCACATCAGCTTTGTGGTTGCCTTCAAAGGGCTGAATGTAATTCCAACTCCTTAACAGTTAAGGAGTAGTTACATTTTTACAGTCCTAAGATTATTTTGGCCCTTTGAAGGCAACTGCTAGGCTGATGTGGCCCTGATGAAAATGAGTTTCATATCCCTGCTCTAGAGAGTTTTTTAACCTATGTGGATCCAATTTTCCTCATAAGCATGATAGAGAGACTGTCACTCAGTGATAAAGTTGTCATAATTAAATAAAGTAACATACATCAGATGCATAGCCCAGGGACTGGGACATAGAAAAGCCAAGTAAATGAGTGGTAATCATCATCATCATCGTTGTCTCATCATCATCAATCGAAATAATGTCTTGGCCTTAGCTTCTGTGCAGGCCACCACACACAGCAAGGAGGACGTCAAACATTTTGTCCCCTTGAATCTGTGCTTCCATAAGTCAGGGACAGCTGGCTGTTGTGCTCCTGAGTGGTCTGCAGAAACACCGAGGTCATCCATGGTAACAGGGGCAGGTTTACGACATAGTGGCACTTGAATTGAAAGCTAGAGGTCTGACTCTGGACCTGGCTCACCTCTGCCTCACTGTGTGAGCCTGGACAATTCACTTATGATCCTAAATTTTCTGTTTCTTCAAAACAAAAAACAAGAGAATGTGGACTGTATTACCATTTCCCACTCATCAGCCCTGGTAGGCATCACTGATCAATCATGAAACTCTCCTGCTAGTCATAGCTGTTAACTCAGAACATTTTTCTCAGTAGAGTACTTCTGGAAGCCACCACCACAGAGTTTTCAACACAATAAAACTTATTTGCCATTCTAAACTAGATGGTCATTTTTATTACATATTATGATTTTACAACCCTTTACTAGATGCTGGGAGATGCAGAGATTTAACCAAACCCTTTAATCTGTAACAAGAAGAGGGGGAGAAGCTTCAGTTGGACAAGAAAAGCTCAAGGAAGCCAGTAACAGATTCCCTGGGCAGCAGAGTCCTGGTAGATGAAGGAGGTACCTGTTCGTTGTACTCTGAGACCATAATTTTTTATTTCCATATTGAGCTCGTTATTCACATCCATCCTATATTCTCATCTCCTGCTTAACAACCAGCAATTACACACACATACACCCCAAAATGCACTTATCTGTATCTATCTCTATGTGTTTGTGCATGTGCGTATACATGTATATTTTTTATAAGCCCACTCTACCACTTTTGCTCTAACCAGGTTTTTTTCTAAGTCCTCACATACACAGATGTGTTTATTACTTTTGGTAATTCTAAGTCTACACTGTGTATCCTCGAGGTGACTTTGTAAGACATTTGCTTCATTTTATAGATGAGGAGTTTGAGGTCCAGAAAAGTTCAGCAATGGTCACCAAAGAACTATGATACCCTAGGAGGTCTCCTGATTTTCAGATGAATCCCATGCATGTGGCCACTCACATGTGACCATGGCTCCAAGGTGCTCTCTGCAGGGCTCTGCTTCCTGTCTCCAGAAGCCCTGTCCACCCACAGTGGCCCAGCCCGAGTCTATCCCACATCTCTCGTCTGGGTCCAGGCAGCATCTGGCATTTCCCAAGCACACAGTTCACCAAACCAGACCATTTCTTCTTTATTATCTGCACAAATATTCTTAATTATTTCTCCTCCAACCCAAAGTACTTATTTCTTATTTATGGCTGTAAATACAGAGCCGGCAGGGCTCACATTTCACAGGGAGCCATTCCAATGGCATCTAGAGCCTTCCAAATTTAAGGAGCAGGAAAGCTGATTCGCTGCCCATTTCATTATAAAGGGGTTTACCATAAATATTAGAATTTGAATTCCACCCAAGTAATGCATTAATAGATACTAAACCATTAATAATTTCTGTACTTTTTCATAAATGGGTGAAGTCCAATAAATAAACTATATCTCTTTCACAGCAGAGCAGGGTTAACAAGTACCAAGGAGATTTCAAAGACAAACTACTGGTAGGGGCTGCCAGGAGGTAAGATTCATAATGAAACTACAAATTCTGGAGACCCATTTTTTACTGTCGGCCATGGCAAGTATCTGAAATTAAATGCTAAGCAGGAATCTGTCCTGGAATCTGACACACTGCAGTTTAGGTAAACAATCTCCGAAATTAAAAACAGATTCTGGATAATAAATAAGTCCGTGTGTGGATCTCTCTGATAACAGATACCTCTCCCTGATAAATCAAAGGTGCTAGCCCTCCTGAGCCTTTCTAAATTAGGCCAGATGATTCACCTAAAGTATTTCATCTTGTGTTACCTGCCCTAATGAACGACTAAGCTTCTGACCAGTTACTGTATCAGGGCCAAAGGGCCTCCGGGCTAATTATACAGAAGGCCTGGGGGAGGCAGCTGGCTGGGAAGAGCCAGGGAGCGAGGGGGATTTCCCCATGACCCGTGTCTACTAGTTCCACTCGCAACTTCCCTAGAACTCTAGAAGCCTGAATCAGAGATGCCAGGTAGCAAAGGTAAACAGCCCAAGGGGCAGAAAAAGTGAGTCCAAGCTTCACCATTCCTGGGTGTGTGAACTTGAACAGATCCCTGGATATCTTCAGGCCTCACTTCCCTCATTGATTAAGTGGGGATAATAGCACCAGCCTAGCTTATCTCATGGAACTGTAATGAGTTCTAATAAGAAAGCGCACACTGATGCATTCTGTGACCCACAAAACACTCTTCTGTCATTTCTCTTAGTTGTAACAGTGTTCAGTTATTTATTCACCCAAATTGATTAAGCTCCCCTTATGGGTCAGGCAGGTAGGATGAGACCTAGCCTCATAGAGTTGGATTCTGGGGATGGTAGGTGAACAACTTACAGGAAAAATGTGGGCTATAGAATGTGTGTTAGAGGATGGTAAGACTGTGGAGCAAAATAAAGCAGCCGAGGCTGCCAGCAATGGCCTTGGCAGGGAGCACAGGGGCTATTTTCAACAGAGAAGCCTGTACTAGGGACACAACATTTAAGTAAAGACTCCAACAATGAAGGAAAGATGGTGGTGAGCCTTACAGACACCAGGATAGAAAGAGAAGGAATATCAAGGGAAAGGACCTCCAGGTAGTATCTCAAGAGCTGCAAGGACAGGACTCAGCTGCTAGAGAGGAGGCCTATGAGCAGGGAGGGATTCGAGGGCGGAGGGTGGAACTCCAAGGTCAGGGTCGAACTAGACCTTGGGAAACTTTCAGCCTTTGGAAGTTTTTCAGCAGAGAGGTAACAGGATCTAACTTAACATTTTAACAGGAGTATTCTGTGGTTGTTATGCCAGGGATGATGTATACTAAATATTATCCTACTATTATGTTAATGTTATGGTTATTACAAGATTCTGTTCTGATTCAATGTGAATCTTGATCGGAGAAGTGAGAAGGGGACTAAGTGAAGGGTCTTAAATTTTTCTTTCATAAATGCTCAAAACAGCTAAGCATAGATAGGATCATGTGTGTTGGGGACACAGAGAGGCCAGAGTGGGGGACAAGTGAGCTCCAAGTCAACCGGAGATCAGAGAGCAGCCTCACACACTCATCCTGCCTCTTTGCCTCCCGTTTGGCTGTGAAGAGCTTCGGGGGTGAAGAGGGCAGTGGGTGTGAACAAGAAAACCGACTTCTGCCAAATCCCATGCCTGCTGCAGTCAGTGAAGCAACGTGAAGCCCTGTGCTTTTTAAGCCTAAGGCCTGTCTCTTTATTGAAAATGAAAACAAAATTTTCTTTTAAAAGGGGGAGCTTGGTTGAAGGCCATGGACCATACTTCATCAGCATACGGTGTCAGCACAAGTGGCAAACGCAACATAATAAGAGGAGCCATCCCGCCTCCTGCTTCAGAACGGAAAATGACGCAGGGGTCATTCCATTAGTGATCGCAGCTGCTTCTAAATGAAACACATATAACCTGAATCCAATTAATGAAAGACTCCAGCAATCCTCACCGACACTAACGCCGAATGAATCTATAAACCTTGCTCATTCACCAGTTCCGTTTTGCAACGTAGTTTAAAAATCTCAAGAGCGCATGCTAATTTCTGAATGAAGAAAGTTATGACTCAGCACTTCTTTTTTGATTTCTGGCCACTTGGCATTTGTCATGGGGCTGGGCTGGGTAATGCTTCCTTCCTGGATTTCTAATACTTCTTCAAGGAGTGGGCAAGTCCCCATGCAACATGGTCGACGATCATTCTTTTACCAAGCACGCACAGAGAACAGGGATTTTCATTGGTCTGCACACACAGAGCCATCTGGAAAGGTTTTCAAGGAGACGGTGATGGGGTAGGGTGAAGGTGTCCTGTTCTTATGCCAGTTAGTGGCACTACAGCTCACTACACTTAACCAGGACTCAAACTCCATCGTTCATCCCACCCGCACAACTTTGGCTGTGGCACTTACGGACCATTGCTATTCTCATTTACTTCTTGCTATAAATTGATGTTTCTCACTGCCTAGGGACAATCACACACCCCCAGGGCATATTTGACAGTGTCTGGGACATTTTTTGATTGTCACAACTTGAAGGGGGGTAGTACTACTGGCTTCTAATAGGTAGAGGCCATGTATGTGGCTAAATGTCCTACAATGTGCAGGAAAACTCCTATAACAAAGAACTTTGTGGTTCAAAATATCAATAGGTTGAAAAATCTTGCTCTAAGTCCATTCATTTTCCCTTATGTGTATTTTAAAAGTGGATTCTGTATAACCATGATAAAGTAAAGACCAGGATCACTGGCATAAGTAGAATGTATTCAGAGAAATGTGCATAAAATAATGAACAAAATAATTAAATTTTAGCATCCTGCTGAAGGCCTTGAGCCTGAGGCCATTCTCTTCATTTAAAAAAAAAAAAAAAAAAGACATTATAACTTCAAACTGAGACTTTCTCATTATGGTCAAAGGACAGAAGGAGAACTGGAAAAGGTATAGCTTTTCCTTATGTGAATAATGATGTATCCATGCACCTCCCCAAAGCATCTTGGGTGCCATCAGCAGAAGGTGACATTGGAAAGCTAACTTCAGTCAGTTTTCTCAGCCAAAACATGGGCATGATTGTGCCTATTTACTGATGAGGAGCCTAGGGAGGCAAAAGCAGTGACATTCCAGTGTTATTTGCATTATAAATCTCCCAGGAAGCTGGTTATGGTGACATGCTTAGCTTACAGGTGAGGAAACACTGCTCAGAGATTCAAAGTGGAGGGAAGCCCCTTCCAATATCTGCGAGGAGACTGAATGATGAAAGCCTTTTCAGATGGCTTTGTGGGTGCAAATCAAAGAAAATGTGCCTGCTTCTTAGGTACTGTTTTATGAACCATACTCAACACTATGCTAGTACCATGAGTAAAACTATCCTGTGGTCACATAAGCTAGTTATAATACCTGCTGAACAAAATCTAAAAGTTTTCTTACTGACAAACTTCTCAGATAATCACATTGCAAATGCCAGTCCCCCCTCGTGGAGGGACTGGAGATGTAACATTCCAAAATTAATCAAGACACATACTTTTTCTTTCTCGTGAAATACCTAATCACTCCCTCATATTCCAGGGAGCACAACTTGAATAACTTAGTCCTACAGAAAGAAAAGAATTCCTTTTCGTCAAACAATGCGAGTTTCAAGAGACTGCAGTTATAAAATTGCACATATCTCAGAAAGAAAGCAGAAATCATATCTTTTTTATTTTGTTAAGCCTTGCTGTCTGCTAAATAGCAGATGCTCAAAAGACATTCATTTCAACCCATGCCTGTCTTTTCTCACAAATTCTCAGACCCTCCAGAATAATCGGCTCTAGAAATGATTAAGATCCATATTACTTGATTCCATAACCTCAGAAAAAAAGGATGCTATAAATTAAAAATGCTTTCTAGAAAGGATCTTGCTTGACTCCCGTTTGATGCAAGAGCCCTCTGCCATGTCAACACCATCATTCAGCTGTCTGCATTCAAAGGAGCAATGACCAGGCTTGGCTTTCCTTCGTTTTCCATCTTCATTCCACCACCGTACCAAAAACTCTTGTCAGAACCCCTTCCAGCTTTATCACATCTTTCTTTGGGCTTTTCCTGCCCAGCATGCATTCATCTTTCTTCTGATAAGAGCACCTTAAGGCTTCCCCAGGGAACGCCCCCCCCCACCCCACCCCACTGACCACCACTAGCTACCACTGCCCAACTGCTGAGTTCTGTGTAGCTGACTCCACCCCAGGCTCCAGGGAGGCATATAAACTGGCCTGGCCAGCTGGCGAGTCATACCCCGCAGACCACTGAGATTGGCTCAGAATGGGTGCATGACCCAGTCTGGGCCTATAAGACCTAATGTGGCTGTTTTGGAATGGCTGGTAAGAGTGACTTTTTTCCACTGAGGTTGCTGTGAAGATAATGCAGAAGCCCTACGGACTTAGCAGCCATCTGGCCTCCTTGAGGATCACTGAATAGGTTAAATTGCTCCCAGAGGTAGAGGGAGAGAGCCCACTAGTGACTGTATTTTGGGGGGCTGTTGAAAGTCATATCCACTCCTGGCATTTTCAGATATGTGAACTAGAACAATTCCTTTATGCTTATATTAATTTAAGCTGAGATTCTGATTAATAAAACATGCAATATGCTGGATGCCACAGTTGGTATTGTTAATACTCTCTTATTTACTTTTTCTCCATTAAAAAAATTTCCTTCCTACTTGTCCTACTTTCTTCCTTTCCTGTTTTCCATTCCACCTCAGAATTGTCCCTCAACATCAGAAAACAAATATAAGAATGGCTCTGCCAAACCCTCACATGTCTGGCTGCCTCCGACATGGTGTTCCTTCTAAAACACCACGACCAAACCTCTCCCCATGGGTGGGTGGGGCACATAGTTCTGTCACAGGTAACTGTTTACCCAAGTTCGCATATTCAGACTAGAAAAAAACAAAACTTCACCCTCACTTAAAATCCATCAGGTACTCAGGCCTCAGACAAAGATTTAAAGATTTTGTGAATGGAGGTTTTTAAGAATAATGTTTGGGCAGAGGTTGAGGAAGCACCTACCACCCACACTCTTAAGCCCACTTCTCTCAAACCGAGGGCTTGAAAAGGCAAAATGTAGCAGTGCCAGCTGAAGCCGAGTTGCAAAATGCAAAATGCATCCCAAGGAACTGAGACTCGTAGCCTTCACCTTTGCGCAGCCCATGAATGGGCAATCTGGTTGGCATGCCATGTGAGCCTTTTGCCTGGCTGTGGAGATGCACTCACTTCATGTAGGGTCAGTACATTCATTCCCTTGCTCCCCCACACAGGTTCATGGACAAAAGGGACAAACGATCCTGCTCAGACTGTGTGACGGAGGTGTCCTTCTCGCTCCAGCCCCTGCATGTGGGACATGTGCCCTTGGACCATGACCAGCCACATGGTTGCTTCTCTTGGCAGACTTGGCAGGCCTTTCCCACCCCTCCTGGGAGGATGAGTGACAGAGATGGCCTCATGGCCTTGACTGTCTTCCCCCTCTGCAGACCAGGACAGCCAGGGAACCTCTGCTGAGGCATGTGCTCCTACCCTTCCTCCTCCTCCTCCTGCTACTGGCTTATATCTCATGCCTGCAGGGCTAGGATCCCCAGGAAATCGAAGCAGCCTCCTGTTGCAGGACCAGGGCAGCTTTCTCCCAGCAGTGAGCTCTTCTCTCGATGCACAGCCAGCACTCACTGTCCTCTTACTGCACAGGGCTGAGCACAGCAAGAACCCAGCTACATCGTGAAGTTGTTGAATGAAAGGCCTGTCATTTAATGCGCCCAAATGCTGACCTTTTCACTTGACCTCAAGATGCATGGTCAGTGCTCAACAAGGAATAGCTCTCTCCCGTGCCCCAGCACAGCCCCATCTGCTCCCCAAAGGAAAAGCAGCATTGTGAAGAGGAGAAAAAACAGGGGGAAAAAAACATGCTTTTAGCATATGTATGTAAGCATGTATACACGTATGTACCCATGGTACATACACATGTATAGCATGGGGCGAAAGTAGGTTTACAGTTGTGAGTATGTGAAACAGTTTATTTTTGTGTTATTGTTTATTAATTATTTATATTAGAACTGCAAACCTACTTTTGCCCACCTCTGTATGCACGCACACATATACATACATATATGCACTATATTTGAAGGTATGTAACTTCCAAATGTAAAAGACAGCTAATTCCAGAAATATCAAAGTGCTTTGGGGATATGCATGCATACTATATTTCCATAAATGATTAAACAAACAAATGTAAGCTATATCTTTTAAATTAAAAAAAGCCACATCTGTACCTGCACTTAGGCATTCTGTTGGAATTTTCTTCCATTTAAAGGGTCATCAATATGGGGCTATAACATTACAGAAGCTAACCCAGCAGTATTCTCTGCCATAAATGATTCTCAGATTAGTCCTCTGACCAGAGAAGAGTGTACAGGACTTAGAATGGGCAGGTGAGTTTGCCTGAGTTCACTCTAGGCCCAGGATAAATGGTACTAACCCTTGAAAGACTCCCAGATGCTGAGGAAGAGTAGTACAGAGAACCCTTTGCCAGGGGGTTGGAGTGCTACATGGAGGAGAGACAAAGCAGCACAGCCGCGGTGGGGGCGGTGGAAGGGGCATGAGAAATGCCACATATACACTTGGACCCCTTTCTCCACCTGCATCTAGAGCAGGCAGAGGAATTAGCCTTGTACCAGAGCAGGGAGTGGAAGCCTCTCCATTGCTTCCTCCTGGGACTGTGTTTCCTATTTCATGCCCAGCTGGGTCCTAGGGTTCAGACCCCAGCTGCCACACACCTTCTACATGTGACCTGACTGGGAAGCCCTGTTTAAGCAATGAGTAAAGCATCAACAAGAGAAATTACTTTTCACTAACAAATATTTTTAGTTTCTTGCTGCTGAAATTGGATGGCAGGCCGCTGGAGAAGTTAAGACAGCCTCATTCAGCAGCAGGAATTCTTGTCCCCTGCCCGATGGGAGAAGTTAATGTGACAAACTATGCCCAACTCAGTTCGCTTTAGGGACAAGTCATGCACTGGACTCTTTACCCCGATGTCCATATTCTAACAAGACTACCGAAACGGATGAGGGAGGAATTCAAACACCTTAAAGGGCAACAATGTCTTTATTGTCCCCCAAACCTCCAACCTTTCATCTTATCAATGCTGCACTATGGATATTTCAACCCTGCACTCTGCTGCCCTCATAACTGCCAATGAAAAATTCAGAAGTGAAATACTCAGTGAATAAAATATAGCATATGAACAAAACACAAAGAGCTCCGTTTCACTGAGTATTGGCTGCGTCAGTGTCTACACCCATGATTTCAGGTGTGTTACCTCAGCTGATTCTCAAAACCACAACCTGGGAAGTCGGCACAATGTTAGATCCCTTTCACAATCAAGAAATCTGGGGTGGAAAAGGTTGGGTAACATGCCCAACAGCAGTCAGCGACTAAGTACCAGAGCTCTTGTATTGTGTTCAACTGTTTTCCAAGATGTAATAAATTCAGAGTGGGCTGAAGGCCACACAATATCCAACTATTTTTCTGGTAAGTTTACCTGACAGAAAGGGGCCCAGCTGCTGACAGCACTCCCTTTCCAATCCTTTAGGATTGAGTTTTCTGTTGATAGCAGTGAGGAGAAAGCAGAATGACTACCCAGGAAAAGAAAACCAATGAACTCCAATTTATACTACATACCACAGTGTGCAATCTTTACACATGCCATCTGAAGTTTGAGGCATGGCCACTGTCCTCAAAGTGCTTATACTTTAATTATACAGATATAAGTTAACACTTATGAAATGCAACGCCAGAAAAGTCCGTGCTCAAGTACATGGCACAGATGCTATCTGCTCTAAGAGCCCCAGAAGATGGAGACCAAGGAGTCACCTCCTGAACACCAGAATGAAATGGAAGAATGGCTTTGAAATCTGGAAAAACCTAGGGTTCAAATCCAGCTTTGCCATCTTTTATCTGTATGATCTGGGAAATTATTAACCTCTCTGAGCCTTTGTGTGCTCAACTTGAAAACAGGTGTTACAGCACCTATTTGACATGGTTGTCAGGAAAGTAAATTGACTAATATTTATAAAGTGTTTAGTGTGGTGTCAAGCCTGTATGCACTCATGATAGTGATGCAATTTTCATCATCAGAATCACCATTGACTCATGGAAGCCCAGTTACACTCAACCACACAAAAGTGAATTGGAATCATCACTCCATGCTTTGGTAGGAGAGATAGAAAGATACACAGCAAGGCAGTGAATGTGAATGAGAGACTAAGAAAGAGGTTCTGTGTTAGTGAATCTGAAATTTTAATTTGGTTCCCATATCCCCTCGGTTTTTCCTGCCACAGCTTTAGCTGATCAATGGTACAGAATGGATCCACTAAATGCTTTCCCATGGTAAAAAAAAAAAAAACCAACAACAACTGTCCTGGGAGCATCAATAGATGGAGTCCCACATTCCCTCCCTCCATCCAAAATTTTCCACCACAACCCCCAGCTCTCTCCTACCTTCAAGTGGAAGCCGACTTGCAAAGGAGGCATTGAGGCCCAGCAGAGAGAGCACAGGGCGCAGTCATACCCTGTGCCCATTCCAATCCCTGCCTGGTTTCTGTGGGCTGCATGACCTTGAACAAGGTATTTACCCTTTCTGAGTCCCAGTTTTCTCATCTGAAAACCAGGGAGATGAACACCATCTTTTCAAGGCTGCTGGTAAGACTGAAAGATTGTGTACGCATGGGGTCTACCTAGAGCAGTGCTTTTCACATGGCAGGTGCTCAATGATAGAAACTGCTAGAATTATGCTCATGCCTCGTTCTAAATGTGTACACTCTCTCTCCTTTTCTTTGCCAAATCAAATGGAGTAAGGCAAGAACCTAAGTCCCATATGGGAATATCTCAGGGGCTTTCAATACCTACACCATTTTGAAGACATCTGCCAAAATCTAGTTCAAAACCACACCTTGATGAGTCCTAGATAATCATTCCTGAATGAACAACAAGTGAGAACTTAACATTGCTCAGGCTGGAATCATCTGAAGTTTGCTTTACAGAATCTAGTCACGCATGCTTTTCTCCACTACCAAAACTATCAATTTACAGGGACAAAACTGTGGACACTGTGGACTGTGGACCTAAGAACTGTGGCCACTGGCCACTCAAGATAACAGTTCATGCAAACCTCACAATTCAACAGCAACCTGGTTTATGGGGAACTACAGGATATGAGTAACCCCCTGGCATCACCCTGCAAGGTAATCCTAGAATGGGTCACCCATACCACTTCAGGACATAGAATGCATCAAGTACTTCAGGATAGTACCTTAGGATATAAAATGTAAGAAGGAAATCACCTCCTGATAAGAGAGCAAAGAAGAAGGGAACCCTCTAAAAACTCACTTGGCCTGCTGTCTATCAGGAATGCCACAAGAAACCCTGATCCATCCCCGAAGACCTTCTGTTTGTAGAGAGTCTTCAATAAAATCAGTCACACCCCAAGGAGAAAGAGAGACCAGCTCATTATCCCCAACCAATTGGGGGTAATGTTGACTATCATACAGATGGCAGGTATTTGGGGAGATTTAACAGATCATCTGTAGCAAAAAAAAGGGGGGCACATACATAAAAAGTGAAATACTCAAGGCCAACTTCATCACAGCACAATTTTGTATTAGGCAAATGTGTGCTCCCAAACATCTACCTGTGTGATCTGGCTGCTCCCCCATACGTGTGGGAGAGAAGAAGCTGCTCAGTATTCATCTCTCACCCCCTATTACTAAAAGGCTTCTATTACTCATTTCCTAAAAGCTAAAGATCCTAACAATAATATTGTCTAATCAAAGCCAAAGAAACCATTCCAGGAGAAGAGTAACTATAGTATCTGAAAACCTGGCACCATTATATTTTATTTCAATTGACGAAGCTGAAAAGAAAAAAAGACTTTGCTGGCAAAAAGATTAATACAAGAACCATGTCTGCTCACAGTGAAACTCCTCAGTGTCTTGCATGGTTCCTGGCACATAGTAGAGTTCAAGAAATAGTAAATAAATAAATGATGCAATCCAGAAAACATATATTTGTTGGATAAATGAATTTAAATGACTAAACATCAGACGAGTGCACATACAAAAGGCCTGCTGAGATTAGAAACTATTTTGTTCAAAAAGTAAAAGTAAAATAATCATAATAAATTCCTAAATGAAGTATCCAAAAGTGAATCACTTTAATAAACAGGCAATTAATACAACTTGCAACTTTGGAACTTGCTAACATGTACAACCATCCATAAAATGTCCTTGATGTTTGCACACAGCACATTAAGTTAGGCTGCCAACTTTTGTGAACTCATGGTTTAAACCTAGGGGAGAGTTATATAACATGTGGATTATGTTGCTTACTTGTTGTTAATGGGTTAATATTAGAAACACTATTGACTAGTTTCATACTGGTTGCTAAGCAACATTGCTTCCTTTCCCCAGTGGTCTGAGAAAGAGGATAAAAAAGGGCAGAAAATGAGAAATGTTGGAAAAATAGGAAGGTGAAATTCAATGGATCATGGGGTACAATTTGTAGGAAGAGTAAAAGAGGAAATAATTCTTGCCAGATGTACTAAGACATCAGTTGCTTTATGACATCACCAGAGTAACACATTGAGCCTCCAGCTGCAAAGATAGAGAAAGGAGTAGAAGATGAATGTCCCCCGATCCCAGCATCCTGCTGCTCATGTTCAGTTCACTCTCAGCCAGAAACACATTGGGGCCATGGATGACAGCAAGCTGACCTGTGTGACAGACCATTATGGCCCAAGCAACAAAAAAAATCTATGAAGTCCAGAAGGCCTAACCAAACTCTACCCATTGTAATTCATTGTCCCATTCCTTAAGGGGCTTTTTGTTACCTTAACATCTAAAAGGCCTCTGGTCAGTGAGTCATACACTCAACAATATTGACTGAGGGCTCACCATGAACCAGGCTCTGGGCTGGGAACTGGAGGGGGCACGTTGGCGCCCCTGCTCTCGACTGATCACTCACCAGTGTCCTTCACCACCATCTCAGTGGTCCATTTGTGTCAGGACTCTATGACAGAGCACTTTAAAGAACCCACAGAATGACCTAGGAGATGTTATATGACAGGCCCACCTCAGTCTAATACAGGACAGGCCTTATGAGGCTCCTGAACTGTTTCCTGCCTGAAATCTCCAGGCCCATTTTAAAACAAATTATCCAGAGATAGAGATAGAATATTAGCCCATTAATGTCTATTTTCATAGATTAGTTTGTTAAACTATAAGCTCACCTGGTGTGTCCTGCAGACACCTAGGCACTGGACAGGTCAGTTTTGACAGCGGGGAGAGGCTTAGGAAATGGTTGGCGTATGCGCTACCTGGCCAGTGGAGTACGGGAGGGAAGAGGACTGGGAGGGTTCTGGAGGCAAGAGAGGAATGAAGAAGTTCTGAACAACCAAAAAGGCAGGAGAGAGCACCGAAAGGGAGATGAGGCACAGATTTGTATCAACGGGGGCTCTGAAGCTGGTCCTATGCTAACATGGAAAGCAGGGTAATTTATAACACTTACCCTATCCAAGAATAAGTTTTTTCATCTGCAGAATAGAAAAACACTTAGCATGTAATATTGGGAGAATAAAAAGTAATATATTTAAAGCTAACCCCATGGTACCTGGCACAAAGTAAATGCTCAATAAATTCTAATCAAAGTTATTGTCATACACAGAACAACTTTAAACTATAAAGCACTAGTTTTAACTGTTAAAACTATTATGATGTAGCTGTGCCTAAGATTTGCCCTGGTTGACAGCCAAGCTCATTGCTCCAAGCCACATGGTTTCAGCCAAATGTGTAGCCTCTCATAATTCTTGCTCTACCCAAGTGTGATATTTTGGAATTAATAATACTACTAGTATAAAACACAGTACTAGTAGTAAAACAATAACAACAAATATTCATGGAGTACTTGCCACAGGACTGGCACTATTTTAGGAGCTTTAAAATACTAAGTTTATTACTACATTGACTTTATGAGGTAGGTACTAACTATTATTAATGACATTTTACAGATAAATAAACCAAAGCGTGGAAAGGCCAAGGTCATTTGGCCAATAAGTGGCATACTGCAGATTCAAATTCAGATAGTCTGGCCCCCAAACCCACACTTAAACACTATGAATACTGACTCTCTCATCTCTGGATGCCTACATTTACTTAATTTTTAAGTAACTGACTCACTTAAAATTTTTTTGAAAACTATATTCTACTATGTGATATCCGTGACATACTGGGTTTAATATTCTAGTTATAATTTTGCTCGTGTAAAAATACTTATAAAATTATTTAAATAAAAATGCCATATACTACCTAAAATCATCAATGAAACAAACTTTAAGAAAATACTATTCTATGCACTTGACTTTCTTCTGCTTCAAGCCACAAAAACCATGAGTGAATATGAAAACTCACTGGTAGTTGCCTCCTTCAATACCCATTCTTTACCTCCCCCTCCTAAACAGAGACTGAATTTTTACCTGACACGCAGCTGCCAAAAAGAAAGAGCACATGTTCCTTTCAGCTAGCTGTGGCTCTGGCCAATGAGATGCAAAGGATGTGTTATGTGGGAATTCTTGGAAGTTTCATAAAAGAAAATGAACCTGCTTTTTTCCTTCCCCCTTCTTGCTTCTTAGAGTGAGTACATGATGAGAAGAGCAAAAGCTGCCATCAAAACAGCCTTCAGAATCCTGAAGAGAAGGAACCAGAGTTGCTGACGGCATCATGAAATTATCACACCCACCCTGCACTACCTACCTACTTCTTTTACATGAGAGACAAAGAATTCTCTGCAATGTTAAACCACTGTTACTGTGAGATTTTCTGTTGTGTGCAGCTGAACTTCATTCTAATGGAGTCATCTCTATCTCTGGTGCCACCATCCCCCACCCCCAACCAAGACACACCCAGAGAGAGAATCCATTCCCTAAGTACTCAATGAACTAACCAGGTCAAGGAACAACAAGCACTGGCATTTATGTGTGCATTTATGAACCACTTTGCTCCAAATGCCTTATATACAGTATTCTATTTAATCCTCCCAACAAATATATGTGTTAGGGACCACTATAAGCTCATTTATACACAGGAGGAAACTTAAGCACAGAGGTCTAAGTACCATGCCCAAGGTCATTCAACTAGCGTGTCAGAGGCAGAACTCAAACTCAACAGCGCACCGCTCAAAGGTTAAATTCTCCACCCTAATGCTCTCTCCCCAAAATCAACGGGGCAGCAAACTGGGCTCTCAGAGGAGCCGGCTTCATCGGGGCTTAAACAGCTTCTCCATCACAGGGCCTTGGCCAGCATCCCTGAAGGCTGGAACGACTGTAGCCTCTGTAGAGATCCTCCTGGGGCCCCACAGGCCCTTTCTGTCATCATGTTCACACTGTATTTTAAGTCAAACCAAACACAAGTCTGATGTCTAAGCATAAATGTCTGTTTATTGACTTATTTTATAGGTGAAAGAAATATTGAGAAAGATGTCCAAAAGGAATGTCCAGAAAATCTTTGCCTCCTGCCCCTCAGGAATTGCACTCAGTCCCCAAGATGCCCTGAACAGAGCAGGGTGTGTGGCCCCCCACAGCCACCACAGAGTTAATTTGTATTTCCAAGGCCTGGCACATGTTCAGTCAAAAACCTGGCTGAGTGCCTGTTGTTTACTGAAGCTGGGGAAGAAGCATCTGCAACATTACGAAAAGCATATTGTAAAAGGCAACACATGCAAATTAAACCTCTTGAGCTATGAGTAAATTGCTGGGAAAATTTATAACTCATTTAATAAAACTTGAAGTAAATACATAGCCTGGCTCCCAGGAAAAACAAAATATTTCCCACAATTCTCTCCTCTTCAAAAAAAAAAAAAAAAAAAAAAAAAAAAAAAAAAAAAAAAAAAAAAAAAAAAAAAAAAAAAAAAAAAAAAAAAAAAAAAAAAAGAAAAGAAAAGAAAAGAAAAGAAAAAGAAGAAGAAGAAGAAAAGAAAGAAAGAAAGAAATTTAAAAAAATTAAAAAGGAAAAAAAGGACCATGGAGCCAGACAGCTTTAACCAGTAGAAAGTATAAATAGCAGCTGTGGTGGTAAGCAAAACCCGTTTGGGGTTGTGGGGCATTTAATACCCACACAGGCAGAGCCACGCCCTGTGCTCTGGGATGTATTTGACAATGTCCACGATTAGTATACAGCCACAGTAATCTATGTTTGTGCTCACCCAACAAGGCTCTCTGGACACCTTCTATTTATTAATTCATTCAACAAGTATTTCTTGAGTATCTACCAGAGAGGCCCTGTGTGATTAAGAATGAACGCATGCTCTGGAGCCCTGCTGCCTTGTTTGGAATCTAAGCTCTGCCATGTAGTAGCTGTAGGACCTTGGGCCATTGTGTAAACTCAGTGCCCTCATCTATAAAACAGGAAAACAGTAATATCTACATCCTGCGGTCATTGTGAAAACGACGTGTTAATGCATGTGAAGTGCCTAGAACAATGCCTAGCAAATAGTTATCCTTTAGTAAATATTAGCTGCTTACTATTTTATTAACTAGCATTATGGGACAGCAATTCTGTGAGGATGAAACAGGGAGATAAGACCCTACCTCATGCAGCTTATATTCTACTGGTGGTAGACAGACAATACACATGTAGATGAATGAATCAACAACACTTTTTAAGATAGTAATAGGTGTGCCCTGTCTGCTGTGGTTTAGTGGATTGAGTACCAGCCTGCCCACCAAGAGGTCACCAGTTTGTTTCCCAGGTAGGTCACATGCCTAGGTTGTGGGTCAGGTCCCCAGTTGCGGGCAAGCAAGAGGCAACCAATCCATGTATCTCTCATGCATTGATATTTCTCTTCCTCTCTTTCTCCCTCTGTTCCCTTCTCTCTAAAAGTAAACAAATAGCCTTGGCTGGTGCAGCTCAGTGGATTGTGAACCAAAGGACTGCAGGTTCAATTCCCAGCTAGGCACTTGCCTGGGTTGTGGGCCAGGTCCCCAGTTGGGGATGTGCGAGAAGCAACTAATCTATGTTTCTCTCACACATCAATGTTTCTCTCCCTCTGTTTCTTCCTTCCTTCTTCTATCTCTGAAAATAAATAAATAAATAAAACTTAATAAGTAAAAGTGAAAAAATTAAAATCTTTGAAAAAAAAGTAATAGGTGCTCTGAGGGAAACAAGATGGAGTAATGAAATAGAGGGCCTGCCAGTTAGGGGTGGGGCTTTTTCGGTTACAGTTATTCCAAAAAAAGTCTGTCTGGGAAAGTGATATTGAAGCTGAGACCTGAATGATAAGAAGCATCCAATTACTTTGAGAATGTTCTACACTAAAGGAATAGCTTGTTAGAGATTTTAAAATAAAAGAGAAGAAGTTCGTTCTCTTTGAGTGAAGCCCAAGGCCTTCAGGGCTAGAGCGTCCAGCATGGGGAGAAGTCCACAAGATGAGGTGGGAGGGGACAGCGGGGCCGATCACGCTGAGTCTTGTAGGACATGGAAGGACTTGGGATTTTAGCCCAAGTGCAAGAGTTCACCACTGAAGGGATTTAACAAGAGAGTGACACGATCTGATCGACAATTTAAAAGCTCACTCTAGCTGCCATGTGGTAAATGGATTGCAGGGAGGCAAGAAGGAAAGGGGAAGGGCAGAGGAAGCTACTATGGTTGTCCCCGCAAGATGTGATGGTGGCTTGGCCAAGGGAACCGAAGGAGACTCAGGAAATATCTCAGTACAGGTGACAGGACTTTTTGAAGGACTGGATATGGGGGTGAAGGAAAGAAAGAGATCAAGAAAGACTGCTAGTTTGGGGAGGCCCAATTTGTTCATCAGCCTGTGATGGACATTGCAGAACATTGAGCAGTCATGGCTTCTATTTCTGAAAGAGCCTTGAAGGATGGTTAGAGCAGCTTAGTACACATGAACTAGAACCCACAGAAAATGTGACAGAAGTGCCTAAGTACATGGTTTAGGGTCCAAGGAGCAAAGAAAGGAGAGAGCACAGGTGTTTTCATGGAAGGCCACAGAAACAGGGTCTTCCACCCTAGCAGCTGTGAAGGACACAGCCATTGGCATTTCATGAAGACAGGGTCACATGAGTATCCATGTGGAGGAGGAAAGTGCAGCACGTCCTCTCCAGAGAAACAAGGAAAATCACTGCTCAGAAGTCACAGCTTCCACCCACGTCAGCACAATTACTGAAAAATCTCCTACGGGCCTGGTGATGAAGGAGAAGTGGGAGGGAGGCGGTGATCTCATTCCCATTTGGTCATCTTTTTTCCATCTTTTAGGAAAGGATCAGGAAGTCCTTGGAAAAAACTGTCAACGTAGAGATACTCAGACATATGGAGCAGTGGCTTTGGGCCATGGACCTTCAGTCAAGCAGCCCTGGATCCAAGTTGCAGCTTGAACACTTATTGGCTGTGTGACCCAGACAATTTTCTTCCTTTCTCTAGTCCTTGGTGACTATAAAATGAAACAATAATGGTATCTACCATGCAGAATCAAGTAAAATAATACTCCTTAAGGACTTAGCCTGACATGAGATAAAAATTCTCAGTGAGCTTTATCTCAAGAAATGTTTGTTCCTTTCACAGCATCCTGCGGATCTATCTTAGCTTGTACATACTTGATAGACATTGCCCATTTAAACTTCTATTTTCCTCACTAGTTTGTAAAACACACAGTTAAACTGTTTTTTAGGGTTGTTCACCTTTACTACTATCAGCTAACAGGGTACCTAAAATTAACAATAATAATACTGTAATTATTATTATTTATAACAGTCAAGATTTTCTGAATGCTCATAATGTGCCAAGCCATACACTAAGTCAGTACTCTGCAGGTATTAGATCATAGAATGGTGAGGATGGGGGGCAGTGGGAGCATGGAATACTTCATTTTGAATCTCCGCTCCTTTGGCAGATTACTTAACCTTTTACAACTCATCTTCCTCATCTGCACAATAGAGAAAAAGCAATACTAACCTCACTGAAATGTGAGGACTAGTAAATGAGCTAATAAATACGAAGCTCTTAGAACAGGCCTGGTCTTTAGTAAAGACTATTAAAGTGTTAACTATAATTATGATGATCAAACACAACAGCCCTATGAATTAGGTGCTGCTGTGTATTCCCATTTTACAAAGAGACAAAGGTGCAGACAAATTCTGCATCCCCCTCATGGGCACACTTACTAAGGAGTAGAGACAGGATCTGCACTTAAGCGGTCATATCTAGAAACCAGACATCTAACAAGTATGTTTTGGAGCAATAAATGAGCATCACACTTTTCTGGATAGCTCATCACTTGAAAAGTCTGGGCCTGAATTTCAACGAGTTATGGGCAGGGGCATGCTTGGCAAAGCATGTTATCAGCCTTTCCTCACAGCTGCCCCAGGTGGAACACAGAACACACTCACAGATGAGGAAGATGCTGTATTGTCAATGGAAATTAACAAGAGACAGGAAAAGAAAACTGGGGAAAACCATATATCACAGATGAAAAAAAGACTCAAAACTGACCCTTTTAAAAATGAAAAATTTGTTGTTCGTTGATCCACGAACATCTACAAGACAACCATTGGGACTGCCCAAACCACATGCCAGGCCCTGGCAGCACAGCTTGAACTAATATGGAAATTAGGCTCCATCATGTAACCTATATCAACCCACATGACTATGCATTTTGGGATGCCCCTTCGACATACTCTAAATCCAGGCTGTTTTCAACTAGAGAACTCTTCCTTCCAGATGCAGCTGGCCTTTCTATCCCATCCTTGGGGCCCCATTGACACCCTCTGCTCATGATGCTGTGATTACTTATCTTCTCAACCTGGGTGCCTTCATGCTTCAGAGGACAAGAGGCTTCACTTACCTTGCAGGTCATTATGATGGTCATGGTTCCTTGCTCCATAAAAGAAAGACAATTATGGCATGTGGGAATTGCATATGGCTTAAAGCCTTGGGGGCACAAGTGTCACATAGACCTAAGTATGAATCACAGCTCTGTCACTCTCTTGCTGCATGGTCTGAAGCAAGTTACTGATGTTATTTAATGGAGGTGAGCCTCAGTTTCCTCATCACTAAAATGGGATGAAAACCAGTACTTACTACAGGGCTGTTGGAAAATGAATGGGAAAGTGGATGTAAAACACAGTGCCTGGAACCTACCATATTTTGCTGTGTATAATATTTTGCCTGCCCACATTTTGTCCATATTTTCCTGTCCATATTTTGCCTGCCCACATTTTTGGACCACATTTTCAGGAAAAAAAAATCTTTCACTTTAAATTTTAACTCAATTTTTATTTATTTATATTTAGATACTTGTTTTTTTTTGTATTACCAAGGAATTTTAGCATTCATCTTTGACTATATTATGGTACAAGAAATTTTACATAACAAATAATTACAAAACACAAGAGCAGATACCAGGTATTTCAGGTACTACCCAAGTGTAATGCACATTCTTATTTTTTTCTCAAAAATTTGGGCAAAAAAAAATGCACGTTATACACAGCAAAGCACGGTGAGCATGAATGAATGTTCGGGGAGCTGATGCTGTTGTTGCTGTTGAAGTGGTTCTGTACTAAAGGGAGTCACTCCCAAAGTAGTATTAACTTTCCCTCAGTAGAGAGATGAACAGATGGAGCACAGAGGAATTTTAGGGCAATGAAAATACTTTGTATGCTACTATGATGGTGAGTGCATGTCATTATACATTTGTCCCAAGCCATAGAATGCCCAGCACCAAGAGTGAACCTATGGACTGTGGGTGAGTATGACGTGTCAGTGCAATTCATCAATGGAAACAGTGGACCCCACCACCGATGGGGGAACGTTGTAATGGGGAAGGCACGCTTTTGTGGGGGAAGGGGTTTATACGAAATCTTTGTACTTCCCTCTAAAATTTTGGTGTGAACCTTCAGCTGCTCTAAGAAAATAATAATAATAAAGTTTTCCCCAAAAAATAAATTCCCCGGAGTAACATATAGGCCAAAGGGACTCAATACAACCTCTTAACGGTGATTTTTGGAAAATATGCTCAAGGAAGCCCCAATCCTGCCCCTTGCATGCTGCAGACAGCAGCAGGGGTGATGTGAGGATCCTCGCACAGGGGAAATTCTAAACTCCTGACAATCCTTCTAAGAATAAAGGTCGAAGATGACTGCTTCTGGTGCACTGCTCCGGGCCTCTCTTCAGTCTCCCCCGGATTTGGACATCACTCAGGCCCCTCAGAATCCTGAGACTGCTGTCTGCTGACTGACAACAGAAAGAGAAATTTAGAGGTGTGAGTGAAATGACAGAGCTGTCACGGCTGCCTCCTAAACGACTCTTTTCTTACAGAAAGGAAAGATAACAGGAAAAAAACCCTCAGACAGCTGCGATCCCCTGTCACATTTGCTGGGAGAGATTTTTTTTCAAAAAAGCTTTAGATGAATTTTAAAAACAAGAAGGTGAAAATAGTTACCCCAAATGTTAATTTCAGTTTTTGTATAACTAGAATAGAATTTGGGAACAAATTGCCTCCTTTGGACCCAATATAACAAAATATCAGCTAAATAGTTTTACTTGGAGAATAGGAGATTTCCTTATCCTTTAAAAAATATTTGTTAAATAAAATCCCAAACTCTAAAACCCAGACTCCAAAGTCAACTTCCATTCACGGAGACCAGCTCATGACATCAGATCTTAATTCTTAGGTGGCTTTTTGGTCAACTAATGCCACATTAGTCATAGTGATCTCCCACCCTGGGTTCTGGGATCCAGCACATAAGCACATCAAAATCACACGTTTGTCAAACATTCAGAAAATGGCCTGGGAGATATGCCCATATCCCGGAACTTACTTCCCCTTCTTTGTCATCCAATATTCTTGCCAGTGTTAGTAGTTTATGATGTCTTGTTTCTTTTTTTGACATCCAAAACATAAAAATCTAACCATTTGAGGCAGGGGGGCTTCTCTTAAAAACCAAACACTCTAGACTGAAGCGTGCAGGCTGACTCCCTATCCAGCATCCCTTTTAACAACAGAGAAGTTGCTGGCCAAGAAGATCACATTTCAAAGACTCCCATTTTTCTCAGTTTTTTGAAAGCCTTAACTTTACAATAACCATGAGAAGAAACAGATTCCCAGTCTCACCCACAGGTCAAGCACAGCCCAGAAAGGAATGCCTTTATTAAGATAATACCCTGGAAAAAACAATAATTCTAATAGTAACTAAAAGAACAGATCATAATAGATGGAAAGAAATTGAAGCTTGAGTATTTTTCCAAGAGTCAAGGAGGGCCAAGCAGACCAGAATAAGAAACCTCATCCTTGCTTATAAAACGCTGCAGGAGAACCACAAACCTATACTGGATTGCTGATTGATGAAACACTTGGATTAGAAATACACTGCATGAAATACAATTTCCAGAGAGGAAAAGGAAGTCCTTGATGAGCCTGGTGAAAGAGTGATAAAAGCTTCACTCAAAGCTTCCACTTCAGTATCAGATTGTGGGAAACTTTCATTGAAATAACCCAACCGAGTCCATTAGCCATCCATCGGCAAGCACTACATAAACTCTTAACACCTTGGCTAAGGGAAGGCCCCATAATCACCCAGCTTTCCTGCTGGGAGGAGAGGGAAGGGAAAGAAGCAGATGGAGAGGCTTCCTTAAAGCCACTCCAAGAACAAAAGATGTTTTTCTTTGAAGGGGAGAGAAAGGGAAAAAGAAAGTATCCAAAGAAAGAAGGTAACAGACCAATGTGAACTACTCCTCCTCCTCAACAACATCTCTACTAGGGCAGCACTGAGTTAGGGGTTACTGAGAAACCATCCACTCTGGGGGAGAAAAATGGAAATAGAATTGGACCGAGAGTAAGAAGACAGGGTCCTGGTTTGGGCACCTCTATCTGTGTGACTTTGGGTACATTGTTCACACTTTCAGGTCTTCCATGCCCTTAACCCTGGGCTCAGGACAGTAAGTGCTGCCTGCCCTACCTTTTACAGTTATTTAGAATACCCAGTATAACAATGACAATGAAAGTGTTTTTAAGAGTTTAAAAAGATTGAAATTTCTTAATGGAGGTCAGCCTCAGTTGTAAGGTCAGCCTCACATGTAAAGCATCACTTAAGAGTAATGATGCTTCACTACATACTTGCTGCTCAAGGATTTGTCAGCTCACCCAGAGCTGTGACTAGGACTCACAGAGATAAGAAGACAGGTGTAAAGCCCATGATCCTCTATGCCCATCCCCCTTCCAACCCCTGTACCTGCTCACCCCCAACTTGCTCATTCCTCAGCCCTTTGGCAAGGTCCCTAGCTTCATTCTAACTTTTGGTCCTCAGGGCCACCTAAGAGAAGAGGAAAAGAGCTCAATGATTACAATTTTTTAAAAGCAAACAAACAAACAAAATATAACCAGAGACAATGAAATAAAGAACAAAATGACAGTAACCAGAGGGGAGACGAGAGGGGATAATGGGGTGGGGGGGTAGTGTTGTCAAGGAACATGTCTAAAGGACACATGGATAAAGCCAAAGGGGGTTAGGATCGAGGGTGGGAGGTGGGGATAGCTGGCGGGAAGAATGGTGGGGGGAGAATGGAGACAATTATACCTGAACAATTAAAAAAACTATAAAGGATTTATTTTTTAGTTCTATTTATTCATTTTTAATTATTTTATTGTTGTTCAAGTACAGTTGTCTGCATTTACCCCCCATCCCAGCCATCCCTACCTCCCTCCCCTGCTTTCAACCCCCCTTGGTTTTGTCCATATGTTCTTTATAGTTGTTCCTGAAAACACTTACCCCTTTCCTCCCTCTTACCCGCTCCCACCTCCCCTCCGGTTACTGTCATTTTGTTCTAAAAACAAACAAACAAAAAATTCCAATAAAATGGCTCTGTGTGTGTGTGTGTGTGTGTGTGTGTGTGTGTATCTCCACACTAGGAAGTGCCACGATGCATATTGGGACCCAAAGAGGGAAACATCCTGACTAGACACAGAAGAATATGGAGGTGGTTTTCAAATATTTTTAAGTAGCAGCACTTTTTTTCCTCAAATAAATCTTTTTCAGAAGTCTAATATATTAAGTAGATCAAGGTAGACATGCTGGGACTGAAGCTGAGGTGAAGGGCTCAGAGTCCACATCTCAGCTTCTGTACCTGAAAAGTAGACAAAGGAAAGGTCTGGAAACCCATAAGCATTTGATTTCTTCCTTTTACAGGTGAGGAGACTAAAGTCTACACAGGAGAAGAGATTGGCTCAAGGGCCCCAAAACCAGTACTTGGCCAAGAGAGACTTCAGTCTCCTGGTCCACAGTCCATGCCTTTTCCATTGACCACCCAACTCCACCCCACCCCACCCCACCCCATAAGATGGTACAGGAAGATCCATGTTTGACTAGAGAGCTGGGAACACAAATAGCCAGAGAGAGGCCAATATAGACCTCAAGGAAAGAGATGTGTGTCTTGGGGTCATCAAATGACAAAGATCAAATTGGCCACATATGCAAGGCTGGTTTTGTTATTTATCTGATTCCCACTGTAACATTCACTGTATTTGAGGTCTTTCACAGACAACACCATTTGAATAGAGCCCTTGATAAGCACAACAGATTTGCCAAGCACCCCATAAGATGTCAGCATTGGAGAAAGGTTAGTGCATGCAGGGGGCACCCCAGTTCACTGCCATCCCCAACTCACAAGCTAACTTTTGGAAGGCATTACATTTAAAAGTTGTGTCTGGAGACTCAGAGTTCAATTTCCTCTAGAAATAGTGTTATCACTGGTGATAAGTTTCTAAGGCTCGCCAGGGAGGCCTATTTGACATATAGTTTAAGATGCTACTAAAGGAATCACCCTCCTTTCAGAAGGAGAAAAAGCATTAAAGCATTGGGCTGATGCTTCTAACGGTGTAGAAGCTTATGAAAGGTACCAACAAGAAAAAAGTAAACATGGAAAAATTATCATAAGAGCAAGCATGTGAACATAAACTGACGTAAGCCAGAAACTAAACCAGCTCAGCACCACACCACTGTGCTGAACCACATTATACCCATCACACTGGATA